>JAPVRG010114225.1:0-14740 GCA_029783565.1 Rhagoletis cerasi | reverse complement strand
GCGTCGTGTGTTTTTGTGCGTCTCCTTTATTTTTTATTTCAATAAAATTCGATTTCTATTTTTCCTACTCCATTTCATTCCTTTTGTGTGTTCCTTCTGTCACATCAAGTCAACGCCGTCGATTGAGTGACGTAAATTCTTATCGCACGTTTTATGTTCATTTATTGCTATTATTATTATTATTGTTATCACTCCTTCGCTTCATTATCATGTCTGCCGTGCTTTAAGTTTCGTTTGTTGTCTGATAGCTTTATGTCGAATATATATACATATATGTATGTATGTATGTGTGTATGTATGTAAGTGTGTACACACGAACTTAAAAAACCACATACATACCTATTTAAATACATAATTGCTGCCACGCACTGGATTTAATTTCTTTGCTTGATTTAAAATCATAAGCTAAACTATTTTTGAGTGGTTACTAGGAATGTTAATCCCGGTCTTTTTTAACTCAGGGCAATTAATCCCGGGATTTTCGGGCCTTATAATTTCTTTCTAATGGAATAGAGACAAAAAAAATCCCCATTTATAGAAAAAAAAGAAACATTGAAAATCACTTTGCGTTTACTACACTTTTGCGGTAGAAATCAGCTGGGTTTTTGTGTTGTATCACACAATAACAAAAAAATATGAATGAAGTATACTACTATAAATTAATGGGCTATAAAACTGCATACCTAAAATTTTCCTCTGAATAAATAGTTTGAAATTTTTGTGAATATTTTTTGCATTTTTATACAAATTTTTAAATGCGCATTTATATGCAGTTAATGTTAAATGAGGTAGATTTTTACAAAAAAAAAATTTAGATATCAAATAAACAAAATAAATATAGACAAAACTGGCCAAAATAGGGCGTTTCTTTTATTTCTGCCACTAGTATATATGACCTTCTTTCAAACAATAAAATACATTTGTTGACCTAAGCTGCATTATTTTTATTAAATACGTATAAATTTAGTTACTGTCTTTTGTTACTAATGAAATAATTTTCACTTTAAATAAAAAAATAAAATTTCAAATCCATTTATTTATTATTTATTATTTATAATTTATTTATTTATTTATTATTTTTTATTTCTTTTATATCTCGAATTTATTTGGAGACCTTTTTTTTTAATTTAAACAGTTATCAAATATTTACTATGCAAATGTATGGCGAACAAATTAATTTGCTGACGGCGGCCTAGATCTTTTGGCCTTTGTAGTGAATTCAACTACGTAAATACATACATATTTGAATTCGGAGGCACTTAAAGTTCAATTTGCTTCAAAGTATGGCCCACATTTTTACTCACGCACTCTGGAGTTAGACGCTATTTGTTCAAAGACAAAGTGGCCTTCTGCGTGAGCCGATAACAGCGGAGCGCACAACTTTCAGTGATTTAGTTATTATTCAGTTACATGTTTATGTACGTGTGTATATTTAATATTTAATATTTTTTATATTTATTATTTTTTATTTTACTTTATTTCATTTTGTTTTATATTTTTAATTTCATTTTTTTTATTTTATTTTAATTTATTTTATTTTATTTATTTTTTTATTCTATGCATAAAAAAAACTTTTCACAGCAAACAACTATCTACGCCTATTTCCTTATTCCCTTGCCACTCGCTTCACAACCGCAACTCAATAAATATTTGCTTAGTCGTCATTAGCCTCCAAACTGCCTTTCGGCCATTCACTCGCACGCGCTCGATTACGCATGGCAAATTCCCTTAACCCAGGGTTTTTCCTGGCCTTGTCTACAAAGCCATGCATGCCGCGTGTTCACCATTCGTCACAGTCAAAATGAACTACCGCCACCACCACTCCCTCTGACCACAAACACACAAACGGAGTGAATGGAAAAACACGTCCGTCCAACTAGCCTTCACCTTGAAGTTGGCGTTTGCCTTGCTACAGCAAAACTTGACAGGGCACATACACTCCCCTGCGCTCGACCGCCTTGACATTCGCCCACCTTGGAAAACCTTCACCTGCGCTTAACTACTAGAACATAAATTACCCTCTCTCCTTGCCGACTCCTCCCATATTATGGCTTCAACAGCAGGCTTTTATGTTGATATTCTTCAATTTCATAAATGTGCCTATGGACTCTTCGCAAAAGAAAAAGTCCTAAGTCAAGTTGACTGACGAGAATAAAAAACATTTGAGTATTTAATATTAAAAAACTTTTAATTTGTTTCACATACACTTTCGGCTTTAGGTACTCAAATCAACAACATTTCTTTAAAAATTCCAGATTTGCGTCTACTGAAGGCAAAAGTTGCTTTATTCAGTTAGCTAGTTTTAGGTTGTAAGCATTGATAATGCCACACATTACATATGTACAAAAGTGCATAAGTACAAGTTAACGAGTTGTATGAATATTTCCCTTTTTTGTGCCACGTGTAGCGCTCATTCCCCTTTTTTATTTACTTTTCCGCTAAACACATACATACAAATATATATATATACACTTTGAAGGGTAATTGCACTTATAGTTGTAATTAAAATGCATTTAACAGTTGGTAACCAGTTCAGGAAATACGTAAAGGAATTTACATACATACATTTACGCTACTATTAAATATATGTATGACACCTCCGATTATTTTAAAAATCTACATATATGTGTGACATATGTATGTTGTATGTATGTATGTATGTATGTATTTGTTGGCTAGGAACTGACCTCTGCAGGGCTTATTCACATTCATTTCACCTTTGCTTTTGCACTGACTGAGCTCTCTTCATAGTCGTTCATAGTTCGAGGGCTAAGAATTTAACTGCCATCAGCCCCAGCGGAAGAGATATTTACATGTATTAGCTTTGGCAGTGGCAATGGCAGTGGCAGTGACAGTGACAGTGGGCGCTGCAATGTCAATGTTTGTATGGGAAAGTGTCATCGCTACCGGCGGATACAATAAACAATATTAATCGCTTGTTGTTTGTGGCTTAAGGCAATTAGGGCAAACAGAAAGGTAAACACATCACCACACAGATTTACATACTTATATGTATGTATGTGTACACTAAAAAGTTCATTACTCGTAGGCTTTTTTGAGTTATCCTTTTCCGAAGTCACATTACACATTTTTGTGTTTTAGTGTTTGTACAAAAAAGTATCTTACAATCTTGTATGTATTAAAATTATAAAAAGAGACATATGTATATTTAGTAGCTGTAAGGATAAAAATACCGATTAAGATCAATATCAATGTGTATAAAAATATTGGTAGCGGCAACGATAAAGCTACCAGGAGATAACGATTGTGTTAGGAATTCCTAGACACAACATTCAAAAATATCGAGAATGATATTTAAGTCGATTATCGACGATTTTTAGAGCAATGTTTACCTCCACCAATGAGCGAGATTGCCATAATTGTGCTCAAAAATACAGTCCTCAGCAATAAAAAAGCGTATAAGAGCTTAAAAGACTTCGACTTCAATTCTCAATGATCGCAACTACTTCAACCAAATTAGTATATGACCACCCTTGAAAAACTTAAAAATAAAAAAATATTCCGACGAATTGATAAGCTTCTCCTTTTTGGTAGTCGGTTAAAGAAGAACCAAATTTGAATGACTCCGAGAGATCAGACAATTTTTTTCTTACTTATTTCTAAAGCAAAATAGAAAGAAGAAGATTGTTTCTATGAAGAGTTTCTAGGCTAAAGACGGGGTGTCGCATAGAACAGAAACAGAAACAGGAACAGGAATAGGAATAGGAATAGAAACAGAAACAGAATCCAAAATTTTGTTTCTGGCAATGGTTTTTTCTGTCGAAACACTTTCCAAAGTTTAAATCTCTCCAAAAAATTTCGTACATTTTCAACGTTTTTGATAGGTCACTTGAAAAGTTAATTTTTAACTGTTATTTATTGCCTGATTTCAAAGAAGTGCATCAAATTTATATTAAAGGCTAAACATATAATATATGTACTTATGTAACAACTGGCGTGCTTTGTCAGACTCGGCCAAAATCGCTTAGGCGGTTACTGCGCCAAACAAGAAGAAGAAGAAGATTATAATGCGTCTTTCGCCTCTAAACTTGGCCTTAGTGATTTTTTATGGCGCTGGCTTTCTCGCTGCGCTTTCCGCAATAATCACGCACTTTAAATATTTAATATATATGTATACACATACTTATTTACCTTAACAACGGGTGGCGGAAAACAAGCAAACACAAATGTGCACGCACTCCTCTACATATCTACATAAGAATGTTTTTCTTTACACAACTTCCAGAAGCTTGTCGGCTGAGTTGTGCGGAAATGATACCGTGGTTTGCACAAATACACTTAAACTACCTCACTTACGCTCCGCTGTCTTTTTCAGCGCCTACTAGTGCCTTTGCTTACAGCTCAGCGATTTCCTCGCATTTTCACAATCGCCGCTAGTCATCGTCTTCCAGAGCGTGCTTCGCACTTAAGTATGCGCCATTATGTCGACCACGTTTTACCACACCCCGCGGGGTGTACGTGGCGTATGAGCAACATTTCGACGCAACAGCAGCAAGAAGGCTTAACTGAGTGCTGCTTAAGGCAGTGCGCATTACATACAGCGCAGCTATACACACATACATACTCTTCACGGGAGCGTCTCATTTATTTTCTTTTATTCGCACATTTAGTAATGTATTCCTTCGTCCTTTCTACCTCCAGAACAAAGTATAGCCGTCGTGGCGGCGGAACCAACAACCTACGCAATAAGCTGTTCGTTTTTTTCTCTGATTTTCCTATCCTCTTTTCTTTTTTCGGTTTTGTAACTCGCAGCAATTCAACAGCACATACATTTGCTTCCTCTGACGTCTTTTCCACACACAGACACATACACATACACACTTACATTTACGTTTTAACCCATTCGCCGCCACCATTCCGCCCGTCACTTGCGTTCGGGGTTCTTGTGGCTTCTCCGTTTCGTTTTGTTGGCTCACGCCAAGCATATGGCGGGTGGCTGCGTTAAATTAAGTATAGCGATATGTTTACACACTATGCGATTATATGTAACGGTAGTTAGTGGAAGCGAATGTGATGGCTGTTTGCTGCTTGGCATCGCTTAACTGCAAGACTTTGCTACCGGATAGGAGGCTCGCAGACTGCCGCACACATATGTACATACTTTTGTTTGCTTTCACTTGTTTGTTATTTTACTTATACATACATATGTATTTGTTACGTGTTGCTGACAGTACACATGGAGCAGTTAGATACATACAAGTTTAACGGCTCGATGGCACAGTTGTTCATTACAGCATAACAGCTGAGCTGAGCGTTCTTTGCTGCTCATATCGCAGTTTTAATGTTGTTGTTGTGCCTTCTGCGAGCGAATATTTGTAGAAATATGCTAATTAAAAATTTAAATATTATCATCTGCTTTTGCTGGCATATAAAATGCAAATAGTTCGCACCAATTAACAACTTCTTGGCGATAGACGTTGAATATCCACATAAATACATACATAAATACATACATATGTGCATATGTACATATGGATGTGCTAGCCAATTTCATATTCTATATACAGTAGAAACTCGATTCTTGCTCGCAAGTACTGAGCTCTAAATTTTCTTACATTTACAATGCTCTTCGATTTTGGCATTGTATACCTTGACTTTCTCCTTCAGCATATCACTTGTTATAGGTACAATTTTCGCTCTTTGATTTGAAAACCATTTGAACAAGGCTTTTTCCATTTTAGCAAACTCCAACACTTTGAGTGTTCCTGGGATTTTTTTTATGGATTGTTCAGGAAATCTAATGTGCTTGATGTTCAAGCCCTTGCAATTGCTTCTGGTATTTTTACAATCAGCAACTCATTTTTATTCAATTTTTTTTGAGCAAAAAATCTTCAATATAAATGGATGTTTGCGGCAGTGCACGAAAATAAACTTTATTGTACGTTACTATTCCGTTTCGTTTATTACTTCAAAAGTTCGGTACAAAATAAAAAACATTATCATCTGTACAAAACTGTACAAAACAATAAATGATATGACAGTCGATGAGCAATTGGTTATTCTTTTGTACGGTTTATTTTTTTACCCTGCCAGTGCATGAAAAAAAAACTTTATTGGACGTTCCTTTTTCGTTTCGTTTATTACTTCAAAAGTTCTGTACAAAACCGAAACAAAATAGCATGATCTGTACAAAACTATACAAAACAATAAATGATATGATAGTCGATGAGCAAATGGGTATTGTTTTGTACGGTTTATTTTCGTACCCTGGTTTGCGGCTCTCAACAAAAATCACAAGAAATATTTTTCATTACTTCTGTTGCTTAAGAAAGTACTTTGCTATTGCTGTAAATTTTGTTGAAGAGCTGCAAACTGATTTAAGAAATTTGTGTAGAAGAAAATTTATTTTCCATTTCTTGTGCGTCATTCGTCATTTCGTTTTTCTTGAGACCTGCAAACAGCCTTAAATTCAAAATTTTCTGATTTTTTCAACTATTGTTTTTGTTTCTTTTGTTAACTTAATTTAAAACAAAAAATTTTATTAGGAATTAGTAGCATGAAAATACGAAACATAGTTTCTGTCAAATGGCTAATACGGCGTCTAAAAAGAGAGAGTGAAACTACCTCATGGTATATTGCTTGCAAATGTCAAAAATGCTAAAGTGCCTATCAGCGTTCAACCTTACTATTTTTTTAACCATGATTTTTACATTAGTCTGAGCACGTAATTAGAAAAATTTTCATGTCGAAAGGATCGAAATGTTCAAGAAGCAAATATGTGTAAGAATCGAGTTTCTATTGTATAAGCATGGGTAAATATGTACTTACATACATATGCATGTATGTTGTAGGCAGCTACCAGATAGGCGAGTTTTATGTAGAGCTCTTAGGCCGCGGCCATGCAATGAGCGGCTGAAAATTAAAACATATCGGTTAAGCGACGCCGCTCACCGCCCAGCCGCTCATTGCTCTAGATGAAACTCGTCTATGTGGTAGCTGCCTATATTTTCGAAGTTTGTTTTTATAGAATCTCTAGCCATAGAGCTGGAGTTAGTCCCAAGAGGCCTGGAAAAAGATTTTCTAAGGAAGATTTTTTTGCTAGCGCTGTAACAAGTCCCGATGTAGCTGGTTAGTCAGGCTCATTGGCTTTGAAGGAAGATAGGTTGTCGCGCTGAACTTCCCAATCGTATTTGTAAAATAAGCTACACACGTTGAAAATATGAAATCCGTGTAGCGCTTGTCTTCTGTGAGACTTAGTAGGAGATGATATGAATGAGGATTGTTGATCCTGGACACCTAACTTCTGTGAAAAGAATACGACCACACAACCACATTCAGAGCCAAAAGTTGTTTGCGTATATCTAGCGGATGAATCTTGGGGATCTAGTCCGATAATTCTAAGATGGATGTATACCATAAAGCCACGTTACCGCTAGTCTTTGAGTACGGGTAGAGACTTAACTTGTCTAACCAATAACATCCAGTTGTTATGGGTACGGGAAAACTAGCTAGAAATGTAAGCAGAGCTCAGGAAGAGAAGAATGTTGAAGAGAGAAGGGAACAGGACTACGGCAGGAAATTAAGAACCGTCACAGGCATTTTTACAGCTCACCACTGTATGCATTGCACTGTATGCACGTATGTGGCCAAATATCTCCAACGCTTCTGTGCCTATGCCAAATTTGACAACGTTGCATATTCTGATAAAAATATTTAAAAATATGTATGCAAAAAAAGTGAATGATTTTAAATTTTTTGCACTGCTAATGCCCCAGTTTTCACTCGTCCATAGTTGTGTGCAATACATGTAGTATGTACATATAAGCATCTCTTGTTTTGTGCCAAAGCGCAACCCTTTGGAAATTAGGACAGTAGTGCTTTCAATGAGTTTCCCACCGATTTAGCGCGTCCTAATTTACTTGATTTTCCTTTGCTGCCTGTAAATCAATCTCGCTTTGATCGATGAAGGAAAAAAGTGGTTCGAACACACAATGAAGGGAACCAGAAAATCATTTGCAGAACCTTTAGTAAGTTTTTAGTGCATTGAGTTAGACCTAAATAATAGTAGCCTAGAACATTAATTATGTGCTTTATATGTATGTATGTATGTATGTATGTATGTATGTATGTATGTATGTATATTTCTAATCGTAAAACTGAAACTTATCTATTTCCACACTCTTATCTTTTATTGCAGGATGTTTTACATAACTGAGCTACCTGTTTGAAAATCAATCGTACAATTGTTCAATCCATATACTCAACCATAAACAATAAAACATACAGCAAGAAAAATTGCATAACCGTCCATCAGCTAAAGGCTGAATCTACCTTTGTGCGGCACTGCTTAGTTTTCCTCTTGGAAGTCATGAAGCTTTTAATAAATTTTTATAAACAACCATAAAGCAGAAAAACAGAAAGCAAAAGAAAATAGTAAAAACCGGGTTCGTGAAAATTAAAATCCCGCCCCGCCCCGCTTCAAATAGCAGCGCGCTAAAGAGCAAACCAGGCAAGACCAAAAAAAAAGCAAAAATACTAAAACCAAAGGAGAAAAGTAGCAAATATTTTTATAAGAAACACTGAAGGACTGCCGCTTACTTGGGCATTGGATATTTTTGTACGGAGCTGAGGAGTTTAATTAGCACGGCGTAGAGGAGATTCTGGTGGTACAAAATGGGTCGGAAGAAAATACAGATATCACGCATCACAGATGAGCGTAACCGACAGGTGAGTAGATTTGAGACAATCGAATGCATAGAAAACCGGTAATTTCATTCGTATTTCAATATAAAAAAGTAGATACTTTTTTCACGATGCTGAGGATAAGAAAAGCGAATAAATTTAAAAGAAAAGCGATAACGTTTCAGAGGTTTATTATATTTTGAAGTCTCCTTAAGAGAAAAAGGGTTTGCCGATTGAAAAATTTTGATTTTAAAGGATTCCATACCATTTTTATGAAAAATTGTTTTTTTCCAATATAAAATACATGTGAAGCTTTAATGCTCTTGGGGCGATTGTAAATAGTATCCCATCGGAAAACAGTTTGAAACGGTTCAATGTGCTCATGTTACACAACTTTTCCGTATATTAGAATTTCGAAATCGAAAATTTGATTTTTTCCGATCCACCACAAAATCTAATTTGTAATAAATAAATTATATTATTGCCATAAACTCTCCCATCGAAATACTTAAAATTCACTTACCCTTAATTAATAGTTGCACTTTACAACCGCATCAGCCAAACATCATTGAAACCCCTGTCATCCGCATAATTGCTCCGAATTTCAGCAGCTCATATTTCGACCTTCTTTATCACATTGCGCTCGTCCACTCAAGCCACACTGATCGGAAAACTACTAATAAGGCTGTTGTTAATTTAATCACCGTCTAATTAGGAAATAATAAATGCCAATTAAATTGAAAATGAGCTGTGTGCGGTCGATAGCCAAGCTTTGATTTCACTGTGGAAGGAAATTTTGAGTGCTCAGCTACTGAAATGTTTGTGTAAATAACTACTAGGGTGGTCTGCCTAAACGAATTTTGACTATACAACTTTGACGTCGCTTTCGCCTTTATTGGCAGTGAGTACTCCTCTGTCCAAATAAGACGCCGATGCATTACTTGGTGAGCAGAAATACATACCTACGCAAATAAGAAGTACATACCTACGCAAATAAGAACAACCTTAGAAGGTATGTTTTATTTTTCTCGATATCTTCTTCAAGGGAGCCTCACACACACACACACACACGAGCCGCGCTCCATTGCCTTTTGCCTTCTCTATGCCCGAATTGTTATTGAATATCCTCTCTATTCTATTGCAGTTGATACTGAATAGTAGTCCCGCTAGAGCAGCTGTTCATAACTCGAGCCTTTGGTATTCAGTGGCAAAATCACGCATACGCCCTGTATGGTTCAAGCAGCATGCGCCTACCAGTTTCCCAGATGCAACGTCGTAGTTACAGTCAGTGTGTGCGTGTTTTTGTACTCTTTTGTCCCTATAATTGTGCATTCTTGCTTGTGTGCATTGTCTGTCTGCGTTTTGTGTTCTGCGCCTATATCTATGTACATACGTATGTACATACGTCTATGTCTTCCTTCCCCGTAAAGCACTTAGAGTGTGCTCCATAAAAATCGATTCATTGCAAATCAAGGCTGGGCTACTTAACTACGGACACTGCCTTATACTCGAGCTACATATGCATCTATGTGTGTGTGTGTGTGTGTGTGGTAACACAAGTGGATAAGGCGCATATTGTCGAAGGTATTGTAGTTAAAGCTATAATGGACGTAGTTCATAGGATATTCGTCGAGCATTTACACTCACACATCCACAGATGAGCTACGAAGGAAAAGATAGAATAAAAGAAAAGAAAAGAAAAATGAAAATAAGATCAGCATTTAAATATTCACTATTCACAATTAAGTCCGATTTTGTGTCACTAATACTATTAATTTTTATTGCATTTTCCTTATCTCCCACAGGTTACGTTCAACAAACGCAAATTTGGTGTCATGAAGAAAGCCTACGAGCTGTCGGTTCTGTGTGATTGCGAAATCGCGCTCATCATCTTCTCATCAAGTAATAAATTATATCAATATGCCAGCACTGACATGGACAAGGTCCTGCTCAAATACACCGAATATAATGAGCCACACGAATCACTTACGAATAAGAATATAATTGAGGTAAGCTAAGCCACATAAATACATAGAGATTGTATCATAAAAAAGCATATTTAAAAGAACTTGTTATCGGTACCTAAATATAGAAAGGCCCTGTATAGCTGAGGGTAAGCGAGAGACCAGGGTTAAAGCTGGGATCGAGTTATATGGGGATTAGCTTTTGTTGCCTGAGTATGTATTTATCGAGCTCAATGAGCCACAGGGCGCACATAAAGGCAACTAAGCACTTCATAAGCCTGCTATGCGAGAGAGAGAGAGAGAGAGAGAGAGAGATAGACAGAGATGAGCGGGCAGGCAGATGAAGCGCTAGCGCAAGATGTGGCCCTTTTGCCATTTATTTTTTGAAGGACTTCATTGACTCCTCCGTCATGCTCTAGCTGCCGTGAGCTGCTGTGCAATGAGCTGAAATGTATGTACGTATTCAGAGGGCGGGTAGGCGTGCTCATCCAATGGCTACCATAAAGGTGCCACCTCTGCATGAATCCAAGCAGAGCCCTGTTCGGATTGTAAGCCGTAGCTACCTACTGGGTTCAAAGATTACTCCAGGAGTGGAGTGCGGGCGATGAAAGCATCGTGTTAGCGTTGACCATGGCTGGGAATGCCATGGTTGGGAATGCCAGCGAATTATTAGTTCAATGAGTTCAGCGAGAAGATATTTGATACAAGTTATTTCTAATAGCGGCCGCTCATCGGTAGGCAAAGGCAAACGTCCGAGTGTATTTTTATCATGAAAAACAGCTTCTCATAAAAATACAATCGCCGTTCGGAGTCGGCGCAAAACTGTAGGTACCTCTCCCCTTTGCATGACAACATCAAGGCGTACGCCACAAATCGGAGGAGAAGCTCGACCAAACTTACATATTGTGTAAACGCGATTCTATTATTATTATTATAAGAAATGTATGTATTTATATTCCCTTAAACACGAGCAAATCGCACAAGTGCGCGTTTGTGCTCGCTGCACTTGGTTTTGCTCGAGAAATGCATAAGTCACGTAAACAGGCGCTACCAAACATTTTTGTTTTTTTACAGAATGATTAAAAAATTGTATGGCAAATTAAGTTCTTTAGCCCCGAATTCCTTTTAAAAGCTGTATTTTATGGGAAGACGGTAACTAAATTAATGCTGTATCATTTATTTTAAAGTACTAGTAGGTGTTTAGTGAGTAACCTATAGACTTTTGTACCGAACTGGATTTTGAAAGAAAATAAGTTAGTTATTGTCGTTACCAAGATTCCTTTATTCCAAATAATTTATGAGTCCTAAATAAATACATAATATGTATTTAGTATCCTTGATGGAAAAATTGGGGGGAAATAAGCCGCCTTGTAGAAGTGCTTATTTGTGATCTTTTAAAAAGATAGGCCTTCCGTGCTCGGCTCGATACTCCTTTTTTGTATGGAATGGCCAGAGTTGAAGGCCTGCTTATTCAGCCTAGATGAAGAAAATATAAACGAAATAATACTGATGCAGTAATAATTTATTTGCATTTCTTTGCCTTCGAATGACAGAGTTATTCCAAAATCTTCTAATACAGCTTTCAGAATTAGATCTTATTTTAAAAGAGCTACCTGAAAGCGTTTGTTTAGTAGTGCTCTTCATTTTCCGGCTGGGAATTATTTGGCACTATCCTTATAAGTAGCACATCAACTAGCAAAAGTATACAAAGAAAGCTCTTCTGGGTCTTGTGTGGAAAATCGCCTACACGCACAACGTGCAACTTGGATAATGATGCAAATTTTTTTAGGAAGCAAATATTTATATTTGCTCAAAATAGTGTCAGCCTAAGCAAACAAAAAATAATCGAGTTAGAAAATGGAAATAACAACTTATTTATTTTTGCTGAAATTCCACACAATGTAGCTATGTACATATGTACATACATATGTAAACATATCCGCATAGAAAAGCTTAGAAAATAAAGCAACAGCGACAACCAGTTGACCGTTTCTATCTCGTCTCTCCTTGTTGCTGGCATCGCGTGGCAAGATATTTCAATATACATTTGTATGTATGTATTTGTCTTTGGAAAGCATTCCTCTCCTGTTGCAGTTGCTTCGCCATTGGAGTAGTTAGCATCATCGAGTTAGAAAAGTTGTAAAGCCTAAATACACGCTGACTTGGTTACATTTTGCCTGGCTGCCTGCTATTATGCACCACTGTGCTCGCGCTTAAAATTATGCAAATTAAATTGAGTGCGAATAGCGTCGTTGCCGCCGTGCAGTGGCTTTATTCTGCATACGCAAAGCGATGTCAGTGTAGTGGGTGGGTGTAGTCAATGTCAGCATTGCTTTCATTTTTGTTGTCACAACCTTTTTTTCTTTTTTTGATTTTTTGATTTTTTCTGTGTTATTTAACGCCAAAACGCCGCTTAGCAATTCCATTGTTTCCTTTGTTGCTTGTCCGCTTTCTCTCCCCAATCGGCTGTCAGACACCTGAGTCTGCCGGCTTTTGCATTATCAGCGTTTTGGCATCTTGTTGACACAGCGCTGAGTTTTTTCTTTTGCATTTATTCCGGATGCAAAAACATATCAGCTTTCAGGCAACTTCTATCGCTCGCCAGCTACTTCCCCTTCTTGTTTTTTCTTCTCGTCTTTCAAGTAGTGATGAATAGTTTTTTGTTCAAGTCTTTGTTATGTCCGTTCAATGTGTTGTTCTTCGCCTTTTTATTATGGTAATTCTCAGCAAATTTACATAATTCAGCATTCAGCGCCCTTAAATTAACGCGTTTTGACACTTGCACTCTTCGACGCTTGCGAGGGCGCTATGAGTTAAGTGCTTAGAATTCATTATAAGTAAAATATTGAGCAATTTGTATAGACAACGCTGAGACACTCAGTGAAATTGCTCAGCTGATGGGAAACGATGAAAACAAAGTTAGATTTACTTTAAGTACTATTCCCAATAAGTAGAATATAGCAATTTTTTACTTGTTGAAGTTTATTTTAGTTTATTAACTTTTGCTCTTTGTCTGCTCTTCTTCATTGTATTTTTTACAGAAAGAGAATAAAAACGGCGTCATGTCACCGGATTCACCCGAACAGGAGGCCGATTTCACACTCACACCCCGCACCGAAGCCAAATACAATAAAATCGACGAGGACTTTCAGCTAATGATTCAACGCTCTCAAATGGCCGGTGCGAGCGCATCCGGGCGCAATATCGGCAATACGAACTACACGCTGCCGGTGTCGGTTCCGGTGCCGGGCGCCTACGGTGACGCCATGCTGCAGGCGAGTCCGCAAATGTCCCACACAAATATCAGCCCACGGCCATCCAGCTCAGAGACCGACTCAGGTGGGATGTCGTTAATAAGTTAGTACGGAGTAGTGTCGCGGAGCACTCACCACATTCTTTCAATTATCGTTGCGTTCAGTTGTTTGTTGTTGCGAGTTTGTTTGCTGTACTTTTGGTTAAATTCTTTTAAGTATTTTAATTAATTTTCGTTTTTTGATTTCGCTCGAATATTTGCTATAGTACTTATTCGTTTATGCATATCTTATTTTAAATATTGTTTTTTTTTTATTTAATTCTATAAATTCAAGCTCGGATGCTTTGATTTGACTTCTTAATTTGAAACTATATTTTTATCTAAATTTCTTTTTATTAAAATTCACTGAGGCACACTTGGTTTTACGCCTTCCCTAGCGCGCCTATGCTAGTTTAGAACGACGCAGTTTCAAAACTTTTTGCACTTCCAAATACATACTGCTTTATCTGCTCGATATCCTCCAATACACTTCCGACATCTTACTGCAGAGATATTATTTTATTTTGCCTGTTTTTGTCGACTTTCTAAAATCAGACAACAATGGTGGTAATGCGTTTGAAAACAGAGAGGGTACGCGACTCACGACTCGAAGAGTTTAGGAAAGGGTCACAGCTTCTAAATGAAAAGAGATAAGATTCATGTAGAGATTTTATGTTTATCTTAATGCTGTTAATGGAACTATAAAAATAAGAGGCGATTTCGTATCGATCACCTCCTGAGTTCCGATCCATGAATCTAGAGAAGCCTTTAGAGGCCGTTGCTACTCAAGTAATATACTCGTAGAAATGAATATAACCACCAATTGGGAATTGCATTATAC
>JAPVRG010114182.1:0-10594 GCA_029783565.1 Rhagoletis cerasi | reverse complement strand
TTTCCTCGCAGTTAACTACTTTTATGCGTCTTTCTTCGCCCTCAACTACTTACACATGTATATATGTTTGCGAGTTTTTATTTGACTTATTTTTTTTTGTCTTATTTTTTTCGTTTCATTTTTTTAGGCGTCATTTTTCGCCGTCAAAACACTCGCGCATATTTCCTCGTATGTAGTGACGATTTGTTATGGTCATCTTATTTTTTAATCTACATATGTACATACGTACATACATACATAAACTAGCGCAACGATAGTCAAGCATTTATGCTTACCTGCTCGTATCTAAAATATGTACATACATACATATGTCTGTCATGTATGCTATGTAATGTCCCTGCAAAAAATTGTGCGACGAATCCCTAAAGAGAGTATTCCGGGATTAGTCTCAATAAGGTACAATTGGGCATTAATTAGTGGCAACTAGTCTCATACGGGTATTATTGGAGATCAATTAGTCTCGGCTCATCTCTAACGGGTACAATTAATGATTTAATGATATGTAGGCACGTAGTCAACGAAATTGTATGTGTGGCGTTGGCATGTGGAGACTGTATTCATTTAGCAAACCTGAGATCCCCGGTTCGAATCTCAAGTGGAGCAAGTTTTTATTTTTATTTTTTAAAAGCAACTATTCGCTTTTTATGCCCGATAGGGTATAAAGGGGAACAATTAGACTCTTCATAGGACATGCTCAAGCAAAAGCGAAAAATAAAGAGATGAAAAGTGGTATTAGTCGCATGTTCCTTTGCGATTGCTCCCGGAGTCATCCCGGAATAGTCGCATTTTTTGCAGGGGTATTTTAGAATACTTACACTAAAAGCACAGCAGCCGGTGCAGCGGTTGCATGAGTAGTGTGGCCGTAGCATTGCGATTGCTGATGCTGTTACGTAGCCGCAGCGGCTGTGGCGGATGGCGTCAAACTAGAGGTATCCGCCGCAGGTGACAACGTTTCGCGGAGGGTAGTAGCTGGTCGCGACGGGTTTGATGGACTCGGTGGCGTACGGCTTAAAGCAGGTGGCTCCGGCGATGGCTGCTGTATCGAATCCGTCAAATGCGAGGAATGCGGTGGCAGTAATCCGTTGCCACCAATGGCAATCGGGTATGGAAAGTAAGTGGGTGGCCCGTTTACTAACGCTGTAAGTGAGTAGTAGTTATAGTAGAGCTGCCTATCCATTAATTGTAGCGAAATGGTTTGATTCACAACACGCTTCGCTGTAAGATACATGCATAAGTTGTAATTAGTGAATAGTGCGTAAATACATATATCCATTGACTCTAATTACATAAAATCTGTTATTTGCGAAAATTCCTTAAGAATTAGTATGTAATTATATTTGTATGTTATAAACATTAAGGTGGAATCTTCTTGCTATCATTCCCCAGAATTTTAGAAAATGGAAATTTTTCAAATTTCTTCCTATGCATATTAAAACAATACCCTGAAATGCTTAAAAAAGCATTATACTTACATATTTGTATATGAATTACTCGGATCTGTTTGAAGTTATTCTCACCATTTTCAAATCCACTACCGCAGTTGAAGTAGTCGATCATGAAATATTGTGATTTTGTTGTTTTTGTGCGCGGCAGTACTACCAACCAACCGTTAACAAGTTAATATTTTCTTAATATTCACAATGTTTTTCAAACTAAAATTTTTTTTGTTATTTTTTAATAAAAATATTTCTCTTGCTTTAACCAAACCCATATAAACAAAAGTTTCAAAATTTATACAAAATATAGAAAAAATCAACAAATTTTCATCAAAATTTCGAACTTTTTAATCTGAATCTTTTTTAGTGTTATTAAGTGCTTGCTTGAAGTGACTAAAAATCCCGTCGATTTTTCATCGTTTTTTGGCTGACGGATTTGTGCACCATATAAACATGAATTCCCTGACAAAATCAAATTGAAGACCGTTCGCTACAAAATTTCAAAAAATCAACGTCAGTTTTTGTAAATTGCACTTTTTATATAAAAAGAAAACCGCAAAAGCCGTCACCAACAAAAAAAAAATTACTAAAAATCTACGCATACCCAAAAATGTTCTAAAGATTCAGATTAAAAATTAAATTGAATTAAATTTTTTTGAATTTTTCTACATTTTGTATAAAGTTTGAAACTGTAATTTATATGGTTTTGGTTAAAGCCTTTTAGAATGGCTTCACTTAAGAAGGCCGATCGAAATTATCTTCTGGGTATTGTTAAAAAATCTAAATAAAGACAATGTTTAATACGATTTGAAATATTTTGTTCTATGTTTGACATTTTAATCGCAGTTCCAAAGTGTACAAAACAAAGGGGAATTAATATCTGACGTACGCTTATTTGAAAATTAAAGCGTAAACAACTGATATATTTGTTGGCGCTTGTTCATGTATGGTACGAAGAACTACATGAGCTTTTATTTTACAAACCATTTTTGCTTTTCAACACTATTTTTGCATTGGCCAAGGAAAGTTTTTATCAGGCGCTGCAAAGCAAGCCTGGCATTTACTGCTCTATATATATAACAAATTAAAGCCGTTTTCGGTGTTCGGCTCAACAACTATTGGATACATTCAATGAAAATTTCGGAGATTATTCTTTGTATATCTAGTATCATTATAGTCTGCTAGAAAACTCGTTACAGTATAAGAGCTAGCAACGTGGGGGCCATCTAGCTGGCGGTCTATGTTGCGTTGACTAGTGCGCATCGTATCTGTACAGTTAAGAATGCTACCTTTTTAAATCATTTTAAGAAAGTTAATTTTCTTCTCATTGGCTTTAGCTAGCTTTTAAAAACATACATTTATTATTGCCAGACATGTTTGTTGTTGCCAACATTGCGCCAGATATTATTTTGCATTTAAAAAATTTGTATTTTTAAATCATTTTATTGTAGCTCAAAATTTTATATGATGTTGTTTAAGCATCGATTTCAAAGCCGCATTCGACAGCACGAAAAGAAGTTGTCTTTACGCCGCGATGTCTGAGTTTGGTATCCCTTCGAAACTAATACGGCTGTGTAAATTGTGTGATTTCTTTAATCTGATGCTGGAGAAGATAATAAGAGCTGCCGATCTGAACCGCTCAGGCACAATACTTTACAAGAGCGTGCAATTGCTGGCGTATGCCGACGACATCGACATTATCGGTAAAAACAAGAGCTACGTCTGTTCTGCCTTCTCGGGATTAGATAGAGAAGCAAAGCGAATGGGTCTGGTGGTGAACGAGGACAAAACGAAGTATCTCCTGTCATCACATAAACAGTCAGAGCATCCGCGTCTTGGCACCACGTCACTGTTGACAGTTACAACTTTGAAAAAGTAGACAACTACGTTTATCTGGGAACCAGCATTAACACCAATAATAGTGTCAGCCTTGAAATCCAACGGAGAATCACTCTTGCCAACAAGTGCTGTAAAGTCCTCTCTCGTCGTACAAAAATCACACTCTATAAGTCACTCATCTTGCCTGTGCTAGTGTATGGCGCGGAGGCATGGACAATGAACACATCTGATGAAGCGGCTCTTGGAGTTTTCGAGAGAATTGAATTTTGCGCAAGATTTACGGGCCTGTGCGCGTTGGCAATGGCGAGTACCGCAGACGATTTAACGATGAGCTGTATGAGCTTTACAACGATATAGACATAGTGCAGCGAAATAAGATACAGCGGCTCCGCTGGCTAGGTCATGTCGTTCGAATGGACAGAAACGCTCCTGCTCTGAAAGTATTCAACGCGGGTTGCGATGCTGGTAACAGAGGAAGAGGAAGGCCTCCTCTGCGTTGGAAAGACCAGGTGGAGGAGGACTTGGCTTTACTTGGCATTATCAATTGGCGTCAGTTGGCACAGAAGTGAAATGACTGGCGTGCTGTTTTGGACTCTGCCAAAACCGCTTAGGCGGTTACAGCGCCAATAAAGAAGAAGAAGAATTTTAATAATTCGGTTGCTAAAGCATGCTAAAGCAAGAGCCAGACCGATTTAAAGTTGAGAAGTACTACGCTGGTATGCTGGTAGTGAGAGACATAGTTGTAAAGTAGTGAATTTTCATTGGGTTACAGTAAGAAAACTTTAAACTACAACTACTTTTCTAACTGTATAGTATACAACTAGTTATTGGAATATCAAAAGTTATATGTATTATTTCAAATACTTTCAGGCAAATAAAAACTTAAAACATTTCAAAAAACATCACCTTCTACCCTGTCGGAAAAAAGCAACAAAAGCAAGAGAAAAGAAAAACATTTTTGTATTTATCACTGTCATCAATGTAGAATCGCTCGCTGATTCCGAAAATCAACAAAATTTTTTTTCTATGGATAAGTTTTCGAGAATTTGCAATTTACCGGTATTCAGCTAAAAAAGTGGTTCCACTTAATCAAGTATATCTTTTAGGAAAGTAGCAAATAGAAGGTAGAAAAATTTCCCTTTTTTGGGATATAATGACAAAAGATTCAAGCTTTAACAGGGGAAAAATTTAAGAAACAACAGATTTTTTCATTTGTATTAAGGCCTGCTCTTTTACAAAAAAAGAAATCAAGTAGAAGCTTGAAAAGAGGAAAATCGATGGATAATAAAAAAAGGTATGAAATATAAGCAGGTAAGAATGTTACTCAAACACAATGTAGGAGCCCATACGAGTAGGGCGTATGAGTAACATTTTCTACTGCTCATATTATATTCAAAAAAATTGTTGTGCATTTTCATTTGACCATTCACAACTTTTTTATACCCAAGCGCACTTATGCACAAGGGTATCATAACTTTGTTCACATAACGGTTGTTTGTAACAGCCTAAAGGAATCGATATCGATGTAGACATATATATACCAAAATGCTCAGAATGATAAGAGAAATCGATTAAACCATGTCTGTCTGTCTGTCCGTCCGTCCGTCCGTCCGTGTACAGGATAACTCGAGCAAAAAAAATACCAAGGTAGGTATTCGAAATGGGCGAAATCGGACAATGACCCATATAACAGTAGTTTGCAGAAATACAAAAAATGCGATATTTTAATAACTACTGAAGCTTATTCACTCAAAATTAATATTTGCAATGATATATTAACGAGTAATAAGATTATACATTTTTGGAAAAGGGGCGTAGCCACGTCCACTTATGGATTTGTATGTATATCTCGGTAACTACTTTATGGGCGTGGCACCACCCACTTATGACTACATACATATGTATATCTCGGTAACCACTTTACAAATTTCTACCAAACTTCACACAAATGTTGATCTTAGTCAAACATAGAAAATTGTTGAAAAGTTTTGAGGTCGGAAAATAACCACGCCCACCTCCCATATAGCAGCAATTTACAGAAATACGAAATCTGTTATAAATCGGTAACTACAGAAGATAATTAACTCAAAGTTTATGTTTGCAATAATTCCTTAGCAAGAAGAACGATTATAAGAAATTTTTGTGAAAATGGGCGTGGCACCACCCACTTATGACTACATATGTGTATCTCGGTAACCGTTTTATAGATTTCTACCAAACACAGTAGGGCGCCCCTTATAAGACCGATTTTCCAAATTTGTATGGCATTCCTTCCGAAGTTTTTTTAATTTTTTCTTTCTGCAATGCCTTAATGGTTGCGCTCAAACTCTTGATCAAATAGTTTCTTGCCCTGCCAAAATAACTTTAAAGTATGTCAGAAATAAAATTGTTAATTTTTTCTCAAGTGTTTTATTATGTATGTGGTATTTTTGAAATTTCAATATATGAAATGGATTATCAGTAAAATATTATGTAATATACGAGTAATTTAAAAATGCGCCTTTGGATAAAGTTTCTTTTGTACAAGTTGTCAATTCCCGACGTGAGGCCTGGGATACAATAAGTAAATCCCGGAAATTTGCTTCGGACTTAACTGGCTCATATATTCCTGTGTCAAAGCCACACCTCTTTCTGCGACATTGATTGTTACACTCAAATTTGAAAAAAATGCGAGTTTCTGTAAAGTCTTTTCGCAAAAACCAGGTTCCGGGATCATATTATAAGAAACTGTATTCCAATCCAGAGTTTGATTGTATTCGGAGTAACGACATCACTGAAACCTTTTTTTAACCAGTTGTTGAGGTATTGCGATGTTACCCGGAACCCTCCATTGCACTTGATGAAGCTGATTCACTCCGGGAGGTCTTTGTCAAAATCTTTTTTACCATTTTACTTTTTACTGGTGCACGTCATCATCTAAGAGTGCTCCTGACTTATTTACTATAAATGTACACTGCATTTTTTAAGGCTGCATTGGAAACTAATTTATCAGTTTTCTCATAAAAACTGAAAGTCGTTTCGAGGCGCATTTATTACGTCACTTGCAGTGAAAAAGTACTTTACGTACAGTACATCAACAAATACACTCACTGCTGTCAATCCTTTTTCCTCCTTGACTGTTAACTTTATTTGATTCTTGAACATGAGCATTTTTAGCGAACAAATTGCTGTTGACATGAAACGTGCTTCATGAATCGCACCAGGCTTGTAAAATTTTTCCCTCGTGACGGAGTATCTCCCAAAAAAATGCATACGTTTATGTTTTGGTGATTGATTAAATAAATACTCTGTCTAATTTTTTCACCGCACTGTTGACTTGCGTAGTTGAACTCATATTTATTTGGACAAATGACAAAAATACTTTCTTACTAGTGACGTGGCACAGTTCGCGATAATTCTTGCACTAAATTAATGACACTATTTTATAGGTAAGACGCTGCATTTATATTTGTTTAAATCAGTGAAACAGTTGCGTATAAAGGCAGGGCCGTCGAGAGAAAATCCGGGCCCGGTACTAAATATCTGTGTCGGGCCCCCCTACCTCCAAAAAAAATTTTTTTTATCTAATTTTTTTAATCAAATTTACCAACTTAGCTAAATATTTCTTCGACGCTGATTTCAAGTACATAACAAAATTTTTCCAGCACGTCTAATTTTTGAAAAAAAAGAAGCTGTTAAAGTGTCAAAAAATGGCAAATTTCAAAATTTTTAAAAAATTAAATTTTTACAGTTGTGTATAAAGGCAGGGCCGTCGAGAGAAAATCCGGGCCCGGTACTAAATATCTATGTGTCGGGCCCCCCTACCTCCAAAAAAAAAATTTTTTATCTAATTTTTTTAATCAAATTTACCAACTTAGCTAAATATTTATTTGAAGCTGATTTCAAGTACATTAACAAAATTTTTCCAGCACGTCTAATTTTTGAAAAAAAAGAAGCGGTTAAAGGGTAAAAAAATGGCAAATTTCAAAATTTTTACTAAATTAAATTTTTACGTAGTTTTTCCGAAGTCTGCGTATAAATAAAAATTCAGTTTGTCTGATGGATTCTACCTCATGTCGATGAGTTGAGTAGAAATAAATTCATATATTGAAATTTTCGTATTTGTAGGAAAACAAACATTTCTACTTAACTCTTCGACATGACTTTTTTAACTATTTTTCTTTTGTTTGTTAAGTGTTTATTAATTTTGTATAAAAGTATAGCTCTTTATCTAAATCCAAATTTCAGACTTAAAAAATTATAAAAATTCCACAAACTTTTCATCCCAATTCCAAGCATTTTAATTTTTGGTAAGCATTTTTATAATTTATTAAATTCTAGTGCTATAAAGTGCAAGTTTAAGTTGCTAAAAATCGCGTTGATTTTTGATAATTTTTTTGCTGACGGTATCACGCATTTTCTTCCATACAAAGTAATGTTTTATATGCAAAAGAGTGCACCAACAGAAAAAAATGATCAAAAATCAATGCGATTTTTTAGCAAATTCAAGCTGTCATTTTATTGTACTAGATTTTAATAAGCTGTATACCAAACGCCAATTTAGTAATTCTAATTAAAATACTTGGAATTGGAATGAAAAGTTTGTCCAATTTTTGCTGGAGAGTTACTGGCAAGCAGCGTTGCCGTTTTGATACAATTTTATCATTTTTGATACTTTTTTTTCTAAATTTTGTGATTTGATACTTTTTTGTTCACAAATGTCCGATTTTGATACTTTTCTCTGATGTAAATAAATTTTTGAAAACTATGAATATTACTAGTTTAAAGCAAAATAACTTTTTTGTTATTATCTATTTAAAGTCTTAAAATATTGTATGCATTTATAGTCCTTAAAAAAACTACCTGAATATAAGTTCGTTCATTAACAAATGCATTTTAATAATTAAATAACATTGCAAACCAAACATTAAAGAATATATTCACTTACAATACTTTGTTCCATAGTCTTTCTTATTCAATATAAAATAAATAGTTAGTTCGAAATAACATTTCCTAGTTGTACTTATAGTAGAAAAAATATGCAGCATCTGCTGACTATATACAGTGTCCGTCATATATATAGCACGCAAATTCAAAATGATATTGTTTGCCACTTATGTCTAGATATTTATTTTTAAAATTTTTCAACTAAAACAAAGCTCATTCTCTACCAAAAACCGTATAAACCCTAGTTTAAAATATTGTAGAAGACTAAAAAAATGCAACATATTTACATAGAAGAGTCAAAATTAGTTAGAATAGTTAGAATATACTTGAGAACTCAGTTTTATAGCCCATTCAATTTTAGTGAAATATTGTGTAAATTTCAAGTGGATTAAATTTACCGTTGATTTTTTAGAATCTTTTTGCAGAAGGTGTTGCGGGTTTGCAGTATGGTATTTTGCTTTTATTTGAACACAACTTAACAATAAAGAAATTTTTATTGTACCAATTCCACGCAATGTAAGCAAACAATTTATCAAAGCATGGAAAATTGCGTCGTTACCCAGGGTTTAGTCAGAAATATCGCGAAGTCATTTCCGCATACACATACATATATAATAGCTTCAGTATTTATTTACTATTTATGACCAAATGTTGGAATACGAGAACAGGCTAACTCTCTTTTGGGTATCTTCCCTTGGTTTGACAGTTTAAAGCAATTAACTTTTTAATTGAGCAAATGTTTTTGGGTGTTCACACACAGCCCTGCAAAAATTTGAGGACCAGTTGTAAAGTATGTACAAAAGGACCAGGTTGCATACTAGTAGCTTGTTATGCTGACCTGGACTACGGCAAACGTAAAAAGTTCAAATATGCGTTGAACACAATCTCTTCGTGGTTCATCGGCAATTTTATTCGGTTGCCGAATGTGAACATTAGTAAAAGGAATTTATAAAAAATTTAATTTTATTATGTTCTGTTCATGAATCAAAAGAAGTAGTTGTTTAGGTAGTCCTATGTTATGCAGCATTGGATCAGAGGTGGTCAGGTCCAATGACATCGCAATGTTAATGAAACCATTTTTTCTCCTTATATTTGGACCATTTTGGTTACTAGTGTTGGTTACAAGGAAGCGTAGTCCTGTACTAGTATTTAATCTAGTCCCACTTTTTGTAGGGAGCTGTTCCATTAGCTACAGTGATGGGAAAGTTGGTGCAATCGTACCTTTCTTTAATTTGAAAGTATATTCGGTACAAGCACACCATTTAAGGTACATTTGGAACGTAGCATAATAACCAAGAAATCCTTTCTTATTTTTATTGAAATTTCAGCACATTTTCTGGTGTGGGTAACCTCTTTGTGAAGGGGCATATAAATGATACAAAAGGGTGGGCAAGGTAACGTAACTGTAGTTGATTGCGCCAGATAGACAGACAATATTTCTTTTTAAAACTTCAGATCGAAGAACTCGGAGTGATTCATCTTTTCTAAAACAGTTTTGTCTCGCACTGTTCGAAAATATTCTGTCTTTTTATAGCCAGATTTCCTTGATGTGAGTCTAAAACTTGATATGCTATCGAAGAGAGAGGTTATCCTCTGATTTTTTCAACTATATACATATGAACATACATATTTATTTTTTTAGGAACATTTAACCTTATAAGTTTAACTAACTGGCAATGGTTGCGCGTCAAAATATGCAAAAAAAAAGTCAAAATCTTAGTGTTTAGACTGTACTGTAGACCAACTTATTAGACCACATTTACTATTGGTCTCACCAAAGCTATTTAACTGAAAAATTATGATTCATAACAACAGTCCATTTAAATATGAGTTTACCAAGATATGCCTAAAGCTTAGTTAAGTAAAATATATAAAGTATTCTTGCAAACTTTTAGTTTTTACGGCAAAGTATAACATTTTTAGTAGATCACCCTTTTTAATTTTTTATTTGTTCTATGTTTAAATATTCTTCATACTATATTAAATTCAGTAATTGATGAAAAATTAAATAAAAATAAAATCCTCTTGGTGCTATTTGAAGCGGCGAACATGCTTGCAAACTGTTCAGCATGGGATTGTGCGAGCATGTTGTAATTAGGGATGGGTAGTGATGGTTGAAATTCGATTTTTCCGAGTTTCGAACACTGCCCAACCATTCGATTATTCGATTCGAAATTGGGTGGTGCAAACTCGATTTCATTCGAATTTTTTCGAATTTTCAACAATTTTTTACAGAAAATTTAAAAATTTGTTTGAAAGCATGATATCTCAAATCGAAAGATTCAATTGAACTTACATTAATGTGATTAATTATCCGCATCGCTCTTCTTAGCTTCACAACCAAAAATAAACAACAAATAAGAAGTTTGATTCTCAAAAAAATATTAGATAAA
>JAPVRG010114155.1:2910-17412 GCA_029783565.1 Rhagoletis cerasi | reverse complement strand
ACCAAATAGTACATGCACGATCGATATCAAGGTTGAAGGCCTAAATTTAGTTTGTCATTAGGCGCCTTAAAACAGTTTCCGATAAGATTTTTTCGGTTATAAAAAATCGCCATGCTTGAAAGTTGCACATAAAAGCAAAAACAAAATAGAAATAAATATAGTTTAAAAAAACTAAAAAACACGATTTTATAATAGGATAAACTAAAAAGTAGAAAATAATTTTAATGTATAAATTAATAAACAATAAATAGTATTATTGTGGAAAAAAAAGTGTGGCGCGCTTTTAAAGAACGGAAATATACTATAGCACCCCACGCTTTTTCTTTCCACAATAATACTATTTATTGTTTATTAATTTATACATTAAAATTATTTTCTACTTTTTAGTTTATCCTATTATAAAAGCGTGTTTGTTAGTTTTTTTTAAACTATATTTAAGAAGAAAACAAGTATTTTGGAGCAACTGTGTTAAAGTAATTTTTTTTAATCGAACAATTGTCATCATATAATTACAAGGTAGATACCTGTCTGGTCTGTAGTATAGAATGATGTTTTTCAAAATATGACAACAAATTTCGATGTATCTCTAATTGTGTTCAGAAAAAACTTTCCTTCAAAGTTTTATATAATTTGCAAACATAAGCGAAAGAAAGCATAAAAGTGTTCTAGAGACTTATACCCTCTCAATGAAGCTGAGTACATAACGTAAGTGTCCCAATTCAAAGTCCATCCAAGGATTTTCCAAGTACTTTGAAAAAGGAAATTATACTATTCAGGAATGCCCGTTACTCATCTCTCACGGGAGCATACGATTCCTTGGAATATTTTTCCGCATTAATTTCTTTTACGTTAATCGACCTTTAGCCATTATTCGAAAAATTCTATATTTGTAATATAACAAATACGCTCTGAAGGAATTCATGAAAACGTGACTTAAAATTATCGTGCACACCCTTTTTTCATGTCTAACAGTTAATTTTAAGATTGGTCCACAAAAAACAAAAATGAAAGATACAAATGCAACTATTTAAAGCGCAGAAAAAAATGTAGCATAAGAAGCCTATGTTCTCTTAAGAAATAACATGTTTAAAGACACTTTTATCAAAGTTGATAAATCTAACTTTTGACCGGTTTTATTACACAAATACGCATATGTGCGCCGTCTGGCTCTCATAACGTACTATCGCTTCATTTTTTTTCGATTCCGTTAACTAAGACTTAAAGAACTCTCAGATACCGAGAGCTTCCTAGGGATGCGCACGCTAAAAATACATAGATGTTTTTCCGATGCGATGCATCGTGAAGTTACATCGATGTTTTGCGATATATAGGTTAAAAAAACATCGATGTTCGATACATCGTATTCCCTGAAATTTCAAAAAAAAAAAAAAGGAAATTAAATTAAATAAAACAACATTTTTGTTAGGGTTCCGTGTACAAATTTTATTTGTATTTATTAAATATCCCAATATTTTTGGTTTAAACTTTGTAAAAATAATATCTTATTAACTCTTTTAGCCTGTAGTCTGCTCCTCTGCTGTGTCAAAACAAACGATGCCTTTGAAAAAAGTCTTTCAGAAGGCACGGAACTGGCTACCATTGTGAAATGCTTGTACGCTATATTGTATAATTTTGGAAATTGCATAATGTAACTCATCTGAAAGGCTTTCTTCAGTCTTATTTGTTTTCCAATTTCGGTGAACTAGTTTATGGTGATCACTCCAAAGAGTAAGTTCCTCCGTTATGTTGTCAGAAGTATCAGAGTCGGACTCACCAAACTTGTCCTCTGGTAAATAAAATGTAATTTTTTAAAGCGTGGGTCCAATAATGTGGCAATAGCTAGCAAAGAAACTTGTTCGATGGCACCCATCCGCTTATTTATTTCCATAAAAGCGATAACAGGTACTACTTCACTAACATGGTCATCATTCACCACAGTGCAGGAATCAGTTTCATTAGGCATATTACGTGAACTACTCGTAGACGCCTCGCAAACTTCTGTAACAACTTTAAATTTGTAAGTCGTTTAAGTCGATAAACGAATAAGTGAATTAGTTGTTACAAAGTACCCATAGGGCCCTGTCACACGTTCAATTTGTATCACGATTCAGTATCGCAATCCACATCGTGGTAACAATTGATCGTGTGACAGA
This sequence comes from Rhagoletis cerasi, assembly GCA_029783565.1. Taxonomy (NCBI): domain Eukaryota; kingdom Metazoa; phylum Arthropoda; class Insecta; order Diptera; family Tephritidae; genus Rhagoletis; species Rhagoletis cerasi. The sequence continues at coordinate 15,259 of JAPVRG010114155.1, read as the reverse complement.
GCCCATACAGAAGCAAGGTTGCTAAAGACTTTAAATAGGAAGTTACGGTTTTCGATATATCGCATAAATACATCGATGCATCGAGAAATATCGCATCAATCGATACATCGGAATTTATTCGATGCATCGAATTGCAAATATCGATGTTTTCGAGGCATCGGTAAATATCGCGCATCCCTAGAGCTTCCGGTCGATAGATTCTTTTATACTTTCCGGGACGTTGAGTTATAGCAACACCGAGTTTTTTGGAGTTGACTCCGGCTCCTACACTTCAGTTTATCTTGGGCCCCACGGTGTAGTGAGAGTCGGTCACTTGGTCTCTTCTCAATTCTGTATTGATGTATGCAGTTCATGAGTTTTAAGCAAATATTTATAAGGTGCACTGAAAAAGCGTTAATTACTTAGGAGCTGAAAGAGCCTTAGACAGGCCGATTTCGCGGTTTTCCTTCCGTTTGGAAGGATATCTATTGTTATATTTATTACAAAGATTTCATATCTACTTTTAAAATGCAACGGATTAATGTTACCAGAGATTCAGAATGCTTACTCTACCTCGGAGTTTTTGAGTCTTCAAAATACACTCTTTGTGATTGTTCGGTCTTAACTAGACAAATATTAGTTTAGTTTAAAGCACTTATAATCGAACCCTCTATAATAAGGAGTTTGCCTACCAAGGTCGTTTAAGGCTTTATTAGGGGAGCCGAAGGTATCTGGGGCATTCAGGGTTAGAGACTCCCTTTACAGACACAATAGATCTGTATTAAATAAACTGATAAATTCTGATAAATTTTCATCTCTGAAAAATTTTGAGCCACATAATGTAACGACAGTCCGACAGCGGCGGAGCATTGTTGGGATTGTGCCATCCGGCCCTGGGGGTTAGAAGAGTGAGAAACTATTTTCTACCGCTCACGAACGAGTTTAGTAGTCTGCTGCCGTCGGGGTGCCGTCAAACCTGAAGCAATTGGATCTTAGTGCATTTTGTAGATAAAAAACTAATAATAAACTAACTAAACACACATCAGCTTTTTTATTATTTATATGTATTTTGAACAAAAAACTTAAAAACAAATTAATGCACTGTAAAAAAATATAAAAATACAACAACAACAAATTCATATAACAAGAAGAACATGGCCATAATTATGCTTGAAAGAAGCAATCAAATAGAAAGTATTCACTTGACAACATGAAGATAGACGCCTCATTTCTGTGAAGCTTCCAATTATCGGTAATAGTATTTTACTGGAGGCAAATAAGCATTGTTTGTATTGGCATTCTGCGATAATTGTGGCTGAGCGCTAAGCCTTTCACCCTGGCTCTGTACACCGGTTGGCCTCACTAAACTCGTCACAGTTTTCAACTCTTCAGCCTGAGCACCAGATGATACTTGTGCTGCTTCATTGCTACCACCTGTCACAGCTTCTGCATGCTTGGCGACCTCCAGAGAGCCAACGACGGAGCTAACAGGCGCAACACCTTCATTAGAGACTTGTGTCGAACCGCCCAACGCATCATATTGCGCCTGAATAGTTTGTTGCGCATGCGCCGCCTCCTCGGCTGTTTTGTATTTAATGAAAAATACCTCAGGCTTAGTGGTGGTAGTGGCCGGCTCATACACTTGTGCATCGATTTCCGCAGTATCTTGTTTCTTATTCAACACATAAACAACGGTCTTCTCTTCATTGACAGCGGGCGTGATTTTGATGGACGCCTTCTTGGCGGCCTTGTTGGAGGACTTAATGAAGACAACATTGTAGTTTTTACGTGGTTTGCCTACAGTGACATGACGTTCACGCACCTCTTCCTCGGCATCTTCGGGTGCTGCGTGAAGATAGAAGCGTTTGGTGATAATGGTCTTAGGTTCGGCGAGCTGTTGTGGTTGGAGAGAAATTTTTTGCTGAACTTGTTGTTGTTGTAACTGTTGCACCTGCTGTTGTTGAAATAGCTGCTTCTGCAAGGTGTTCACTGTCGGTAAGGCTGGAGCCAAGTACCGCGCCTGTGGTTGGCTCAAAGATAAAGCCGCTGAGGCAGGACCAGCTACTTTTTCCACTGTATGTTGTTCGCTATTGAAGCTGACCAATTGTGGTTGCGTACTTAACTCAAAGTTGGGCCCTAAATTGGCCGACTGCACTGCCATAACGGTTTGCAGATCTTTTAAGACTTTAGCAGTGTTCGAAGAAGCGCCACTGAGCTGCAATTGTGGCTGTGACACTGTATTCACTAACTGGCTATCTGATGAGTGTGCTGTGTATTGATACCCCTGCTGGGGAGCAGCCGCAGCCAAAGCGATAAAGGTGCATAAAATCTGCAGAATTGTGGTAAGAAATATGGCAAAACTTAAAATACACATAAACCTGCGCAAGCATATCCTTTCCTCCACTTACTGTAAATCCACGCATGTTCACGCTTTGTTGGTTGTTGATGATTGAACGATTCTGTGGGTTGTTGTGTGCATCGCCGGTATTACACTTGGTTTTTATAGGCGCGCGCACTTCGCGAACTGTGATTGCTATACAAAAATCTATATTAAACGGTAATTTAACTAACAAGCCCATAACAATTGTAATTCATTAGCTTCTGCGTTAATGCGTGAGTCGCCATCAAGAAATTGGCGCCTACATCGAAATCAAGTGTGCCGTGTTAAGTTCATCAGCAAACAAAGAGAGGAAACGAGATATGTAGCTAACCAGTTGGCGGTTAGTCAGCGGCTTTTGTTTGACTTCATTTGTTCATTCTCATTTGGTTGTTAAAATTCGTTTTCTTTGATGCCTAGGATTTAATTCAAATAATGCTTACATATGCGCTGTGATTGCTTACTAGGGTGGTCCAAAATAAGTAAAGTCGGAAATTTAATGCTCTCACCCCCTAGGATTATTCTATACCAAAATAAAGTATACCCCTTTTTTTATTTTAAAATCAAAATATATTTAGAGGTCGCTCAAAGCGCTCAAAGTTTCCCATGTATTTTGTATGGGGAAAATAAGACTCCGTAGAAATGGCATAGAATCCATGAAAATCAAAATTTTTCCATCTGAAAACTCTGCTTCTCTTCAGAAGACTTCAGAATAATGCCCAATTGTTTATTTAAACTTTTTTTAAATTTACTTATTTTTTAAGGGTCTCCGAAAAATCCCAAAAAAATCAAAAATACTAAAAGAAGCGTTGAAAAGTATTTCTTACTATTTTTTCCACATTCAAAATATATTTTTATTTTAAAATAAAAAAACAGCGGTATAATTTTTTTCGGTATAGAATAATCCTAGGGGGTGAGAGCATTAAATTTCTGACTTGACTTTTTTCCCATATATTTTTGGACCACCCTATTGCTTACCCACATATGCGAAATTTATATTTTTTATTGCTGAATCATCTAACTCCTCTGCAAGTATAAACAAAAGTGAAATTCGTTAAATTAACGCGTATTAATTCAGCGTATAGTCGCACAGGTGGCCGCTGTGGTGTAGTGGTAAGCAGTGCGCGCTTCCACCCTGCAGGCCTGGGTTCAAGCCCTGGTCAACGTCGCAAAAAAGTTTAGAGAAAAGGTTTTTTCTTAACAGCGGTCTACCCTCGGCAGGCAATGGCAAACCTCCGAGGGTACTTCTGCCATGAAAAAGCTTCTCACAAAAATACAATCGCCGTTCGGAGTCGGCATAAAACTGTAGGTCCCTCCCGTTTGTGTGACAACATCAAGGCGCACGCCACAAATCGGAGGAGAAGCTCGGCCAAACACTAACATATGTGTAAGCGCCAAATTATTATTATTATTATTATTATTATTATAGTCGCAATTATCCTCTGAGGTGGGTTTAAAATCATTAAGTAGTCATTGTCATCTGAAGCTCATCGTTTTCTCATGTTCGATATCTGGAAAAGTGGTCCCTGACAATCCATCTAATGAAAATCACTTGCAATTCGAAGGTGGACTTCGCCGTAACATACAAATTATTAGAAACAAGTTCAAACCCAGCGTACCTTACTTCACCTCACTGGCAAATTCTTTATTATTTCCTTATAGTGTTTGCCAATTCATAATATGGGCACTTGATTCCTCTAAACTAACTATGTATTTTGAGTTTTTAACGGAATTGGCATAGTATAAAATTTATTATAATGTATCGATCCGAACAGTTAGAGAATATCTTATTTTCTATACTTTTTGGACTGGGGAGTTGCTTATAGTGGTTTATCGCTCTGGTGACGAGCAATTAGCAAATTTCGCCATTTCTATACCACACACTCATGCAAACCTACAGCATATTGGCGATGTTGATGCATTTCACTATACCATACAAAGAGAGGCACCCGCACTCTGAAATATTGTGCAAGACTGTTTGGCCAAGTGTCTTAAGACTCACTCTCGCAAGAGCCGGACATTTTTAAGGAATGTATACAACTGCATAGTTCTGTGCAGACAGCCGTGATTTTATGTAAATTTTCCTTGCTAATTTATAACAGAGCCCTATCTGGTTATCCTATACGTCAGCTCCACCTCTGCTTATCCTTTAGTTGTGAAGTTCGGAAGTTCGGCTAATGATTTCTCTGAACGAGGCACCATGTCCAATAAGTGAGATGCATTTAAAGCAGGTCCGCACCTTACTAGTTCATCCATATTAGGGTAATTACAAATTAGTCAGATACGGACGCTATCTTCCTTCTTCACTCCCAAAAAAGCTGTGATCTAACTGAGAAAGACGATTGCCTCTGAATTGCCGCCTGACTATTTATCTGGGTAAATCACTTACGATCCACAGATGCATGATGTTTTATTTGCCCTACCGCCTACTTTATTGCAAAGTTTCTGCCTGGAATTTGCTTCTGTGGTCCGGTTGAAGAAAGGACAGTTTGAAATTAAGTTGCTCCATGAAAATCCTATACGTTCCGCATCTCATTTTTGATCCGTTTCTATTAATAACCATTCCCTCCAAGGTCTGGTTCTCTGCGGAAATCCAGTAACTGTGGCTTAGAAATTTTGCGTGGGGCTTTTAGTTGGGATGATATAGTCGGTAAGCAGTGCTTTAATATCAGATTTAAGTATATTTAAGATTTCAATGTGGCCTTTGTTTCTAGTATCTTCAGTTTCAGTCTCAAATTAAGTTTGTAGCTGAGTACAAATCCGAGCAATCGAGATCAAGCCATAATCCTTTGTTTGTAGTAGAGCGAGCTCTGAATCGTGCGATCAACTTCGAGTAAGATGGTTTTCGTTGATTTTCCTGTAAGGCTGATTCGTTGAGAGTAAATTGGATGTTCCGAAATTCTTCGCATTATCGTGACCACATTTCCCTACCTTAAATATAAATATTACATCCATCTTCCACCAGCAAAGCTGGACGTTACTCAAATTGACTAGCACAATTTGGATGACCACATGAAGATTAACCAGATTGACCACATATCAAGGTGCAGTTAGCCAATTTTTCGTCCCAGTTAACTACCGACGGGAGGACAACCACGAAGTTCGTGTTGAATTTTATTTTAAATAGGTAGTGTTAAATCAGTCTCGTCCTAAAATGCACGCTAGTTTTTTTATTTCTATGAACCCAGATCTCTGAGTCTTACAGCAGCCACTGAAATTGTATACATATGTATGTGATGTGAAGGTCAATGGGAAATGGTGTTTAACAATCGTAGCATTGTAGACATATGTCCTTAATGCCCCGTTCGTCTCAACGCATACGCTACCTTTGAACTCCGCCCAGTTTAAAAGGATTTTACTGTACAGTCTTATACAAATGGAGGTGTCTTGACACATATATATACATACATATGCATTTAGTTCATCACAACTTTGTAGTTCAGTTCAATTTAAATTAGCTTTTAGGCACATATAGTATATTTGGATATTCATATCGTATATGAATATTATTCCCATGATTTTGTACATATTTATATCTTGTTATCTATAGGTTTTTACATTATTACTCGCAGAGAGTAATATTTATGTGACTGGTTAAAATAAGCAAACGCAATCCCGTTGTACTCACTTTCCTTTAAAATTTAGCTCTTTATTATTTATAAGTTCTTTACACAACACTATATTATTAATAGTATCAGCAGTAAGTTTATTTCGTAACTTTGTTTTGATTAATAACAGCGACGAAATTTTCCGCTCAGCCGCGGTACAACTGTGCGGAAGCGAAATAATGTTGAAATGAAATTGCAAAGCTCAGCAAAACTATTTTCAGACAGTGTTATTCTACTATCGGCGATTATTTACAAGTACGAGAAAATTTATAGATCTCAACATACCTGCGTTCATAGAGGCATACAGGAACCTCTACATACCTTTTCATATTTTAACGGGTCTATTCTACATTGGTAACAAAATTTACTCTGGTATCAAAATTTAGCTTTCAGTAAATTTTCTTCCTATTTCGTATTCTAAGCTCGGTAAATTTTGTTACCATCTCATAAGCAGGTAATAAAATATTGCGCCGCGAAGTACGCTACACCAGAATTTCCACAAAACTTCATAGCTGAATTGCTGAACGGATTAAATTGTTACCAAGGTACCTAGAATGGCGGTTGCAAGCAATGGTGCTAACTTTCGGTAACAAAATTGCCCGGTCACAAAATGTTCGATAACAAGCAGAATAGGCCTGTAAATGTGTATGTAGTTGTAATTCTGAATAGGAAATTGACGTTAAGGATTTATGTGGAAAGAAATATCTTGAACGCACAACTGCATACTTAAAAAATTAAAAAGGCGTTATCGGAGTTCCTTATTAAGGAAGGAGCTACGATCGCTTATTGATTAGAGTATGAGGCTCAATCCATGGGGATAACAATACAAAGCGATTTCTCTATTAATACTCGGATGAATTTGATCAACTCCATTACCTATCCTTTGCAGATTTCTTTGGTTATATAAAGAATCAGGGAAGTTTGAAAAGGAGTCAATATTCGCTTTATTTTCATCATTACTTCTCATTCATAATGCCTATCCTAGATTTTAAGCGCAATTGGCATATATTCCTGAGGGATTGGGGTTCTCGGCGTGCTCAAATTAACAAATGTATACAACGGTTTCCTAAACATAATACGCATCAATCTGCAAATTCGAACCACCCTACCTTAAAGAGTCAGTGCTTCTGCTTTATTTTACGATTTATACTTTTGTTTGTCCCAACGCGTATGCAGTTTGAATAATTGAAAATCATAACTCAGCGACGCGCCGTCTGCACGCTAGCCTGTACTCATATGTACATATTATAGGGTTGCATGAGATAACTCATGAATTAACTCGAGTCTAGCGCTGCTGTTATGTTGAAACTAGAAACTAGTCATCTAAAGCGATAAACTACTGATAAACGTTATAAAATGATAAATAAACCGGGTTTCCATACAAGTTTATCATTTTATCACGTTTATCACCAGTTTATCGCTTTAGATGACTAGTTTCTAGTTTCAACATAACAGAAGCGCTAGACTCGAGTTAATTCATGAGTTATCTCATGCAACCCTCTAGTACCTACATGTGAAAGCACAAATGCTGTTTTCGCCCGCAGGCTCATGGGCTGGACATAGCTGTTCTAGAGTATATTGTACCCAATTTTTTTAGGTGGGTTCTTAAGAAATTTCAACCATCAAGAACGCTTATATTGAACTCAGCCACCGAAATTCAAAACGAAAGGGGACTCCTCCGATCACCAAACATAAAACTTTAGCTTTTTCCTAAACTGTGGCTTTTCCTTGGGACCGAAAATAAGAAGTATTTTAAGGTGAAGGTAACGTGTTAAACATCGTTTTTTTCACGATTCTGAAACCTACCGTTACGTGGTGAACAGGGGTGGTTTTTTTCCTATTTCAAACATTTTCGCCAATATGCTCACTTAGACTTAAAGAAATAATTTAGATGTGTTTGGTAGAAATCAATAACGCGGTTACCGATAAAAACTTAAGTAGTCATAAGTGGGCAGTGGCACGCCCATTTTCCTAAAGTCCATAAAAATCTTATTTCTTGTTAAAAGCTTGTTGTGAGTACCAACTTTGAGTAAAGTAACGCTTCTAAATTTCGAAATATCGAAGTTTTCATTATTCTGAAATTTACCGTTATATGAAAAGTGGGCGTAATTTTAGGCCGATTTCAACCATTTTCAATGGTGTCAAGTACATTAAATTTACTGAGTTTGGTAGAAATTGATAAAACGGTTACCGAGATACACATATGTAATCATAAGTGGGCGGTGCCACGCCCATTTTATAAAAATTTCTTATAATCGTACTTGCTAAGGAATTATTGCAAACATAAATTTTGAGTAAATTAGCTTCAGTAGTCAGCGATTTATCACAGATTTCGTATTTCTGTAAATTACCGTTATATGGAAAGTGGTTATTGTTGGACCAAGATTAACACCTGTGCCAAGTTTGGTAGAAATTGGTAAAGCGGTTACCGAGATATATATATATATAAATCCATAAATGGGCGTGGCTACGCCCATTTTTCCATAATTTAGGATATTCTTATTACTCGTTAATATATCATTGTATATATCAATTTTGAGTCAATAAGCGTCAGTAGTTACAAAAATATCGCAGTTTTTATCAATATTTTAAAAACGGTAACACTTTTATCTCTAAAATGTTTGCTTATCGGGGAGATCACCCCATCACCTCCCTTCTCCTTAAGTCTTTAGTAGTACTTCTTGGACATCCTGTCTATAGGGAATCCTCTAGAAACAATGTATGGAATATACTCGTATGCATCTGCACGTAAAGCGAAAAATAAATAAGTATTTTGCCTCTGGCCTCGAGATACTTTTGTGCGCCCCTGCAATCAAACATCATCAAACAATCATAAGCCGACAACAAACTATAGCGAAAGTTTAGTTGAAGAAAGAACCAAGCAAAGCTGTCAGCTTGAGCAATTGAAATATCATTGGACTTGTGCATAAAATAAATATTAACAAATAAAGCGAAAAGGCCAACAACCTCCAGAACAAGAACTGCATATATTTTAACAAACAAGTAATCTCGGTTGAACTTTTTTAAGATATCCACAGATTCAATGACAAATTGATTTCACCACAGCATAATTAGAGGAAGTATTTTCATAGACTTTCGACTAAATGCAGCACAATCTCTACCCTGATGTTTACGTACAAATAGGGAGACTATAGAGTACCGCGGGTATGCCACGAATAAACATACTCGGCGATGCAATAATGAAAACATTCTCTATTGAATCACCAACTGTTTGATGCATATATATATATGTATATAAATTTTTATTCAGATCACCGGAAATGCTTACAGTCTCAACAAGAAAATTATCTGTTCGCGGTCAGTCAGTCACCACAATCGCAAGTTTTTTGCTGATATCTCTGCAATAATTGCATAGCCAGCACTATGGTAAAAAATTCTCACAACACATTGAGGGTCAATAACCGTAATTCTGTCAAAATTGAAACGTGCTTCATATTATACCAATATACCCCTGCTGGAAAAATCTAACTTAGTTCAAAAAGTCTACATATATATGTACATACATTCATACATACATATGTGCATAAGCAGATCGTTAAATGCGAAGAACTTCAGTAATCAAGTGGCAAGGTGTACGAGTAACAACACCGAAAAGTAAGTGAAAGTAAGCGAAAGTCCAATAACGGATTTTTACCCGAGTAGCGCCAGGTCGGTTAAAAAATATGCGACTTGATATGAAGTGTTGCAAGGGAAGAAAACTTTCTTATTGTGAATGAGTTTCAGCTAAATACTCTGGGAAATTTTTATTTATTAACATATGTCCAAAATCTTATATATTTGATTCATACAGTGCACTCACGTAACGTGAACTTTTTAAAACCACGAGAGTTCACGTTTACAAAAAGTCAAACAAATTCTTCGCAGAGTGACCAATTTTCCGAAAAACCTGGCCAAAAGTCGAAAAGTGGTACAGTTTTAAATTGAAGTATTAAGGGTCACTATTAACATGTTTTCTGCTTTTTTGTAATATCCATTAGATTTTGTATCGCTTTGGTTACGGAAAATGTTTGAATCCCTGTGTACTGCTCGCGAGATAAGGACTGACTGCAAAATTACAGCGGTGCTTTTGGGATGATGATTTTAACCAAAAATGAATGGGAAATGCTTCAATATACACACATAAAAAAAGGCGACTATTCATCTCGACCACTCACGTAACTACTTATTTACATAATTTACCATAAAGAGTTAAAACGAAAAAGCCAACCTTGGACAGCTATATCTGTCGTCAGTTTTTCGATAGCGTGACCATGAAAAATAACGTTTTCATACCTTAGATTACAATTCCCATGAATGGATGCTTGGGAACTGTTGTTTTGGAACCTAATACCACAATTTTAATAACGACGAAAAATTGAGCTAACGAAACGTTGCGAACGAATTGCTGTAATTGTAAAATTTTCCTGCGGGATAAGATCACATAACAGTTCTAGCAAAGAAAGTGTTTGTAAAGTAAAAGCAAATAGATACATACTTGTATGGTAATTGCCCTGCAAACCAAAGTTCCCGAAATCTTACCGGAATCTTTAAGAATATCGGATATTTGTTCAGATTTTTTTACGAATCTTTAAAGAAAACCATATGAAGGGGTTGAAACGAACTCGTAAAGAAATTTCTATACGATTTTTTAAAAGAAATCTAAAAAAATTCTGAAAAAAATCCGAAAAAGCTCCTCACATCGCACCGATTTTTTTCCGAAATTTCGTAAGTATATCGAAGTGTACACAATAAATTTCATCTTAGAAAATTCGGCAAAAAATCGGAAAGGAAATATTGGTTTCTTTACAAATTCTTTAGTATTTCTCTATTATTCAGAAAACTCTGAAAGCATGGTTTGCAGGGTGTATAAATATGCTTGTACATGTGTACATTTATTTCCAAATGCAATAAAATTGGCCTAATTAAGCATGCTTATATGAATTATGAAAAATAATTTATGAAGTGTAAAACTAGTAAATAATTGCGTGAGAAAATTTTGAAGAAGGAAAATACTCGTAATTAAAAAATACTACACATTAAGAACATTTTTTTAGTACTATTATAACTGTTCTTGTACACTTACATACATACTTATTCATCTAAGGCCCACTTGCACAACAGCGAGTTATCTTTTTAACACAGGGTTAATTTGAAAACTTGTCAAAAATGTATGAGTTTAACCCCTCAAGAGAGCTTAACCCCGGGTTAAAAAGATAACTCGCTGTGGTGCAAGTATAAAAAATGAAAAATTTTTTCTCTTTGTTTTTGTTTATCAGCCTTTAAATTGTAAACTGTTGTAATTTTGATAAGCTGGAGGCCCAGAAGATACATAAAACCCAGGTTTTAGTTTTTTAATTTTTAATGTCGACTGGGCACAATCAAGAGTTCCTGAAGATTGCCTCAGATTTATGTCGAAATATCGACATTGTGTATTTTCTGGGCCTCGAGCTTAACAAAATGACAACAAATTTTTTCTCTATAAAAAAATATGTTTAAGAATTTAATATTTGGTACTGAACATGAATGACATTATAAAAAATTAAACAGATTTAAAGAGCTCTATAAACAGATTTAAAGAGCTCTATATTTTCATACAAATTTTCTATTTATAAAGCAGTTCAAGACTTCTTTACTTTTTATGAATTTGGGTGTAAGTCTTAAGAGGTACATAATAATCATTCTTAATAGTTTAAGAATTCATGTTCTAGATATGTATATAATAAAAAAATCTATGCAGTAAATGATAAAGTTATTAATTCTGTATTTTGGAACACATTTCCGTTATCCCTTGTCAAATTTGGTTTGGCTACATCCGGTTCCGGCGTTGTGCCATCTTCAATGACATTTTTCGTTCTGAGACCGAAAGCGAAAAGGGATGACGGAAATTCGTTTCAAAATACATCATACACTCACCCTGTCGGAAACTACCACAACCAAGAAGAATTTATTAACTTTTATATTTAATTTTACTTTTACTTTAACTTTTACTTTTACTTTTACTTTTACTATTACTTCCCTTTTTACTTTTACTTTTACTTTTACTTTTACTATTACTTCCCTTTTTACTTTTACTCTTATTTTTACTTTTACTTTTACTTTTACTTTTATATTTACTTTAACTTTTACTTTTACTTTTACTTTTACTTTTACTTTTACTTTTACTTTTACTTTTACTTTTACTTTTACTTTTACTTTTACTTTTACTTTTACTTTTCACTGCGATTAAAGCTTAGAATTCAGTTCTGAAGAAAAAAGGAGAAATTCATATAAAATGACAAGAAATGAAGAAGTAGTTTTTTTCTGTCGAAATTTCTTAAATCAGAATGCAGTTATCAAGAAAAAAATGCTCGCATATTTATTTCTTCAAGAAAATTTACAGCAACGG
>JAPVRG010113759.1:0-14174 GCA_029783565.1 Rhagoletis cerasi | reverse complement strand
AAAAAAAATGTAAATAAAAATCAGTGATAGCAAGCAGAGATTGAAATAGTCATTCATCTTTCATGCTCAAGTTTTTATCCGAATTTCATATTAATTTAAAATTGCTTCAAGAGCTGCTGAGCAAAAGGTAAACCTTATTTCTTTAACAATTATAGGTCAAATATTTATAGATTAGACACCGAACTATTAAACATTCAGATTGGTTTTAAAACCATGTACCTACTTTATTTAGCGTAAGTTCAAATAACGAGCACTTATCGCAAAATTGCGTAAATTGAATAATTAGTTTAGTGATCACTTCCAATTTTAGGTAGTAATTAATGTTTTATTTACAAATTTAATAAATTTTTTTTATAGATCGAAGTTAACAGTTAAATGCATTCTATAAAAGTTTCACAAATTTGATTTCAAGAAAGGTTTCAAATATTTCTCAAACGAGTCTGGCACTGGTTTCTGATTTAGTGGACTCTTCTTTGCCGCTTCAAACAAGCGTTCATAAACATTGCCATCATAGCAACCTAAAGTTGAATTTAGTACACGATCATGATAATCGAAACCATCACAAATGGCCACAGCATCTGGGCGCAATTTCTTCAAAGCTAATTCAAGACGTGTTTGCAAAGACCGCAGATTTGTATCGCTGATCGGTGTAAACTGAAAGCAGGCAAATAATATTATTTTGAGATTGTATTGAACGATCTATATGCCTACCCTGAGTATATCGTTCGTATGGCGCAGCACAGTTTGCACCAAATACAATTCCAAAATGTTTTGTAAGACCAAATTGAGTGATGGGTTGTGCAATTTAAAGCCTTTTATTTGTTCTAAAAAGACCGAAGCGACAAATTGACGACCATGGAGCTGTAAGAAATAAGAACAGAATTGAAAGTTCAATTTGCATAGCTGTGTTTAAAAAAATTTTTTTCGTGAGACCATTGTACAAATATTCTAAAAGACAGATCTCATAAGATATTCAGATGATAGTTTTTTCCAGATCTTAAACAACGAACTCTTTAACATTCGAGCCGACCGCCCACATCAAAGTTAGGTTACTCACCTCAGCTGCCTGCGTCAACTCAATGCCTGTATGGTTGGCCGCTTCCTCTTGTGTTTGTCCCTCTGCCACACGTTTTGTCAGATTCTCGAAAGCCAGCCGAGTTTTACTAAAATAAATAATTTTTTGAATTACAATGTCTCCACTCATCTCCTTGCTTACTTTGCTGCCGTGTACTGCAACAACTTAACAATGTATTCCCAACTGTCATTCCATTGAGGCATTTGATGCTGCTCACGTAATTCCGCCAGATATGCAACTAACGGCGACATTTTCTTGCCTTGCGTCAGCTGCAACCAAGACTTAACCAAGTATCGACCGATTTGTAGTAGCAACACTGTATTTTCACCCTCATAAGTATATGAAGCGACAACATTGCCGTAGATATTACTAAAATTAGTTGAAGACAGATAACCATGACCGCCACAAGCCAAGCGTAGACGTTCGATGCCGAAGGACGAATCTGTGGTGGATAGAACTTTCAGTGCACACGAGATTATGTGCATGTCTGTCATACGCGAATAATCACCAACGGCGATCTCCTTAAGCGTCAAATCGTACATTTTCCACATGTGTTTGGCGGTGAGTTGATAGGCTATGCCGTTGGCTATTTCCGGAAAGAGTTTATGCTGCTGCGTTACATGATCGATGATTTGCGGTTCAGGCTCGCTACAAAGCGTGACCATTTAAATTTCAAATTGGGTTAAAAATTAACATAGCTAAAGTGCGCTTACTTTGCATTAATCGGACTCTGTCGTCTTACTGCTGAGTAGCGCGTTGCTATTGTTGCAGCCTGCAGTAGTGATTGCGATGACCAATTTACAATCAAGCAACGTGTATACATCATAGTCATATAGTTCAATCTCGATGCTGGACTGGCGACAAATGTGCCATCCGGCAACACCTTGGCATTGCGCATTAGCATATTTGTGCGTGGTATGCGCACATTCTTAAAGCCCAAGAAGCCTTGATTCACGCCAGCCATGCCTAGTTTCTTACCAATCTCGCCAATATCCACACCCGGCAGCGGCATGTACGTATCCAAGTCACGCAGCTGTACCATGAACATTTGGATGCCATGGTGTTTACCGTCGATGTACAGCTGCGCCACCACCATTGCGTGGTTGGCGGTGTGGCCCACTAAAATTTGAAGGTATTACTAATTCGATACAATTAAAAAATATGTATATGCCGCCAGTTATGTGACTTACATCCTCCCGGCCACCACTTGTAAGCCTGCAAATTAGGTGTGTTCAACACAAACTCATCGGTTTTGCGATCATAGTCAGCGCGTGTTTCAATGCCACGCACATTGGTGCCATGTCCGATTTCGGTTTGTGCATAAGTGCCGATTATGCTACAGTTCGCTGCAGGTTTGCCAAATTTTTCAATTTGCTCTGGTGTTCCTTGATTGAAAATCACATCAACAAACATTGTTATGTGAGTACCAAGAGGATGGTTAGTAGGTATCATTGCTTGGCTGGGGTAGCTGTAGAGTAATTTCCTAAAAAATAGAATAGGCTATATTTTTTATACTGTGTCGGAAATTAAGTAGCAGCTAATGCTTACGGCCAAATATCATTTCCGCCGGGATTGCGCAGCGCCTGCAATTTTTGTAACTTCTTACATGCTTCGGTGACATCCTTCAGCGCCAGATGGTAAACATCTTCATGTGAGAGGTAGTCGTGCATGTGACCATCTCTGAGATCCTTGTATAGGTAGGTTTCTGTAAGGCGATTAAGTTGAATAATAAACTTAAAAAATGTTTGTAAAATATTGCCTGTTTAGCAGTTCGACCCTATATACTGAAACATAACTGTTATGGAATTTAAGTGAAAACTGGCTTGACCTTACAATGGCCAACCAATGAAACGAGGCTTTGCAAAAGCCAAGACTCGCTTTAATATGGATGCTAGTTTAAGTAAGTATGCGCATGTATTTCACAAATGTGAATGCTATGAATTTCTAAAGCATAATTCACAAAATTACGCTTCAAATAATATTCGTAGTATCAAGTTTTTTCGCGATCAAAAATATTTTTTAACTTCTTTAATGATTCAAGTTAATGCAAACCATAAAGGCTAGCCTGCTACAAATCACTTTCTCATAAAAAATTAGCATGCCTAATTGGCTGTAATTATCACCTGTTCATTCATTTACATGTAAGTAGATTACTGAGTAGTTAAATGCACTTTTTGTATACTATACTATACAATTTTTTACAACAGATAAATTATTGCATTTTTGCTCATATTAAGTATGTAATGAGATCTTCAGCTTATTTGATTTGGATTTAAAAAAGTTCAGTTTTTAATACTTGTTTGTAATTTAATACGACTATTTTAATTGAACAACAGATAATGTTATATTGGTTACTACTTACCTTGCCTTAATCACTCACACGATATGCAAGTATAAAGATAAACTCACATAAACATTAATCAGCGGAGTCACTGAGTGTTATCTGATAGAAAACTTAAATATATTTGACATTATAAAAGTAAATTGTTGGTAAAATTAACCAGTTTTTAAGAGCTCCACTTGAAATGTTATTTTAATTTTAATTTAAACGCTAAACAAATCTTAGCTTCGCTCTCTCTCTCGTTCCAAATGTAATTCAAAAGTTCTACGAATTAGTACTACGGGATTTATTCTCTTGGTTGGATATCTAATGGAGAAAGAACATTTTGCCATATAAGAAGCTCATATCGCGCGTTTGCAGGCAGCAAGTCGTACTTAAAAATCAGTTATTAATAAATGAGTGCATATATTAAATAAAAGTATAGAGTTCAGTCAAAACAGAATAATAATAGATTGGCGCTTACACAATATGTTAGTGTTTGGCCAAGGTTCTCCTCCAATTTGTAGCGTGCGCCTTGATGTTTACACACAAAGGGGAGGGACCTATAGTTTTACACCACAGCGGCCGCCCTGTCAAAACAGAAGGTTTCTTAAATCTTCCGTTTCCATCCTTACTTTGATCAAAGTGAAATTGTTTTTTAGTTCTAGTTGCTAAGAAATTTCGAAAACAAGGTTTTAATTTGGGCAAAATCTCTTGCCGAATTGCCACTAGGCGTGGAAGAAACAGAAACTTTGTGCCACTTAAAAACAACGTCGTGATGAAATAAACTTAACTTTTATTAAGGTAATGTCTCGGGTACTTTTTAATGCGCAACTTTGTCAAACATCTTTAGGAATATTTAGCAGGTACCCAGTAGATAACTTCTGGAGATATAAACCCTTCCATAAGATCTTCTTTTGTATGGAGTGGCACAAATTGAAAACCTTCTGCATTCGCTACCCATAGAAGGGCTTCGAGACGGACTTTTGTGCTTCAGAATACCTTTTGGAGGAGTGCTTCAAAGCTGCTTACTTAATTCATAAAAAATAATTCTTTAAGGTATTTACTTAAGGTTCATATCATAATAAAACATTTCTCTTTCAACTTAAAATGCATATAGAAATTCTTCGTAATGCTAAATAATATAAACTTATACATTCGTTAAAGAAGGTATGAAAGGAACCATTTTCTTCGGCCTTTCTTGGGTAAGCCTTTTACTATATTAAGCTAACGATCGTATCTTTGATAATTGTTCGAAGATAGATAGAAATTTCCCAAAGAGTTTTTGGGAATGCTGCTGGAGTGGCAATCCTTGGCCAGATACTAATCCGGGTTGTTCCAGTTAAGTAAATTCGATTGTCGTGTGAAACTCTCGAAAGCAACGGTAAACATAAAAATTATGTTTGATAATTAGCACACGCTCTTCAAAAGAGGCAGAACTCAAAATTACCCGTTTACCTTAAAACGCGAAAAACTATTTCCAAGCACTTGTTAATCATATGGGCAAGGGAGACTTTACATTCGATTTTTTTTCAAAAAATTACAACAACATTTTGTTTCAGCTTTTGTTGAAGGGTAAATAAAAGGTCTGCGAGAATTTTTAGCGCATTATTTGAAAAATGTAAAATTTTGTGTTGAGTCTCTTTTGAAGAGGGTGTGCGATATGTACATAGGATAGTTCTATATTGAAAAAAATATGCCCCTGTTTTTTTTAAATCAAAAGATATTTAAAGGGTGCTCAAAGCGCTCAAAGTTTTCCATGTATTTTATAAGGGGAAAAAGCAATTTTTCGTAGAAATAATATAGAATCCTTTAAAATCGATATCTTTCAATTAGCAAACTCTGTTTCTCTTCAGGAGACTTCAAAGAATAATACGCAATCTTTAATTTAACAATTTTTTGATACTAACTATTTTTAATATGTCCCATAAAAAAAAAAAAAAAAAACGCAATGGGTAACCCATAAAAAATCCTTAATATTAAAAAATTGATAAATTAACGATTACGTATAAATACTTTTTGATTTAAAAAAAAAACGGGTATATTTTTTTCGATATAGAACAATCCTAGGTGGTGGCCACATCCAAATTCCAACTTTGCCTTTTTTTGGACCACGCTAATGTACATACTACAAATATTTTTAACACGCTTGTATAAGTTTCACTTGTATGTTTGTTTGCTTGCTTGCTTGCTTGTTTGTTTGCAACTCTCTTCTGGCAGCTGCTGCAAGCGTGTTTTTTAGTTTTTTAAACTATATTCTGCTTATTTATAAAAAAAAATCGGTAATTTGGCGTGTTAGCCATGATAAGCTTTTAACCATCTCGTAAGTAGATAACTAAGATATATTTATACGGTGCGCGTAAGCATTCTGCGATTGAGAGCTTTTGAGTTATTAGTGACTGGCGAGACTTAGACTTCAAAGGTCAATAACGATTGAGATTGTTGCACTGTGTCCATATACTGCATATGTAAAATATATGTACATACATATATCAAAAAAGTGCAAATTAAAATGATAACGCAAATTTATTATTTTCAAATAGATTTTTCTTGATTTTTTCAAGGCCAAGGTCACAACCGCTCTTTGCATACCAAAAGTTGATGACTTACCAATTTCGCGTTTTTCTTTTAATTTATCAGCGCCTCCATACCACCAACACTGAAATTCTTCAATATCGAAACTGGCAGACTTTCGCTCCTTTTCCAGATCGGGATTGACGCGTGCTGGTATGAGATTGCTTTCGGTGGGCATTTTATTCTACGTTTAATTTTACACTTGTAAGGCAGCAACGAAAAATTCTATGTATCTAATGCAAAAATTACGTTCGTTGATAAAAACAAAAATATTTGCAATCCGCAATTTCCCTAAATACTACCAACGTCAAACGATCGCGCAGAGCAACTGTCAACAAATCAAAGCGAATTGAAGCTTTTCTATAACAATTTCTTTTGTTGTTTCTCTTTGTAGTGGGCGATGTAAAAAGCGATCGTTTTAGCAGTCTCCTAAAAAATTCGCCGCTCTGTGACCTAATGAAAATCATTAGAGCGGGCTGTTTTTTGCGCTCTATTTTGGAGCTTTGTTATCTTCACCTGTTCGTATGAGTGCATAAATATTAAAACTGCGTGGGCTTTTGGGATCGCGGGGATCGTTTTTGTTTTTATTATTGTATGTATGTATATTGTTTAATCGTTTTGTTTTATCAGCCATTATTTTTATAAACTGGCCGCTTAAGATATTGCAAGTCACAACGATAGTCAAAACTAAAAAAAAATGTATGTAGTTTTTTTTTGTATGCAAATATTTTTTTCTTCATGATTACATTCTCTAATTACTAGAAGACGACTGTTATACCAGTTTTTTGTATTAATTGCGTTGAATCTGTACGATCCACAAGCAGTTATGTTTTCGGATCTGATTTTCGAGTTGGGCCTCTTTTGAAGAAAAGAAAAGCCCTAACTCAAATACAGTTTGGAAATTTAATAAAATTTAGAGTTCTCCAGTTCCAAATTTCGTCGAAACGCTGATTTTTTTTAACACAATATCTAATCTATTGCTGTAATATTTGTTTTTCCTATACTATTAGATGGATTGTGAGTTATCTGACCGCTTTTAGATGAATCTGAATTCCAAATGGAAATGAGTTAGGGCCTTTCTATATTAAGGTAATGATATGTATGTATATGTTGTGATCACATGTGCCACTAGCGCGGAGATTTAAGATAAGATCAGGCCGATACAACGTGGTAAATACGCTGAGAAACTGGCAGAACAAGGTACAAATTTCGAATAACAAGGGACAGTTCCCATTTCTTCCCTAGGTTTATAGGTAGATAGAGGAAATGGGTAAGCAGTTGTTTTATTATTATTTTATTATTCCTCTCCAATCTTCAAAATCTATGAATATATAGAAAAAGAAACTTGTCCATTCTCAACACTCCTTCCTTTTTGAAGCAGAAATTGTCGGTGAATCCATCACTTACATATCTTTTTGAAAGCTGCCAACTGTCGTCTTGACGAATCTCGAGTAAATCGCTTTGTATAATGGCAACAATGTTTCTTTGTCTTTGCTCCTAGTGCTGCCAGAGGTCGATTTGAAAACCCTTTTGGACGTATTTACTTGTTGACGATTTCAGACGTGGAAAGAGAGAGAGAAAGCGAAATATTTACGTTCGGTATTGATGTAGCATCGACACCTGTTCCTAAGTTCTGTTTGTCCACCTTTACCCGGGTGCAGCAAAAAAAGACGAGGTACTAGAGTACCTCAACAGATTCATCGACAACCCCGTGTGCGTAAAGACAACGGTGCCTCCTGATATTAGTTCTCAAAGTTGCTGCATTATATTGGACATTAGTCGCCCAGAAAACCATAGCTATTAAGAATTCGAGTTCTGTTGCAATGAACTGGCCAGAAACTTATTGACCCAAACCTAAACCTTTATTCTCTTAAGTCCTAAGATCGAATTACAATCGTAAATCCCGGTATCTTGGCTCTAGTTGTATTCGATCTTATCATCAAAAAAAGCCTAAATAGTTCCACTTCAGTACCTATATGGCGAAGACATTTTTTTCTAAAAGGTACTTATAAGTTTATATATTGACCTTGTTATTTATATTAACCATAAATTGGTATTTATGTAATTATCCAAACCAAAAAGTAAATAAATCAAAAGCCAAATCTTTCTCAAATGGATTAATTTATTGAAAAAAACGCTTTTGATGAAAATTTCAATCTTAAACCATTCAATACAAGAAGGTTTCGAAAAATACCAAAAAAACTTTTTCACAAAAAATACAGTTATTTTATAAATTGGACTTCAGAAATGGTTTCAGCACTGTATGGAATGACTTCGGCACCGGCTGCTGATTCAAGGAACTCCGTTTAGCCAAATCGAATAGACGCTCATAGACATTACCATCATACGAGCCTAAAGTCGAGCTCAGCACACGATCATGAAAATCGAAACCATCAACAATCGGCACAGCATCGGGCCGCACCTGCTTCAAAGCGGTCTCTAGCCGATTTTGAAGCGCGCGTAATTCAACGTCTCTCAAGCTGATGCACTGTAAAGAAAAATATGAATGTTTACAAGATGATTATGGGGGTAAAGAAAATTCGAGACCACCTGTAATATATCACTCAAATGACGCAGCATTGTATGCACCAAGTAGAGTTCCAAGAGACGCTGCAGCACTCCGTTGAAAGCAGCAGAGCGTTCAGCGGCTTCGGGACCCGTGACATGAGCTAGAAATGTGGCAGCGACAAAGGACCGGCCATGTAGCTAAGTATTAGAAGCGAAGTGAAGGGTACAAAGGGTAAAGTTATTAAATTTTCTGTGTGTACACACCTCGGCGGCTTGCGTTAGCTCAATGCCCGTGTTGTTCGCCGCTTCTCCTTCGGTTTGGCCTTGCTTTAGGCGCAGCGATAAGTTCTCATAGGCCAAGCGTATCTTACTGCAATTAGAGGAAGCAAATTAGTTTTCCATGACACTCAATTCCCCTATCAGTTTACCCACTTTGCAGCCGCATACTGTAACGCCGCAACAATATTCGCCCAATCACCTGTCCATTGCTCAAAAGCTTTGCCTTGCGCTGGCACAGCCAAATAACTCGCTGTCGGTGTAAGCGGCTTGCCTTCGATAGCGGCGCGCCAGGACTTTATGAGAAATCGTCCGACTTGCAGCAACAGCACCGTATTTTCGCCCTCATACGTGCAAGCGGCCGCTGCGGCTGAGACGATGCGATGCAAGTTGGCCGAGGTCAAGTAGCCGTGGCCGCCACAGGCGAGTCGTAGACGCTCGGCGCCCACATTTGAGTCAGCGGCGCAGAGCGCTTTTAGAGCGCATGACAAGTTGTGCAATTCCGGCAGACGTGTATAATCGCCACGCTCAATGTTTGCGTAGGTTTCGTGATACAATGACCACAAAGATTTTGCGGCGAGGTGATACGCAATCGCATTGGCGATTTCTGGGAAGACTTTCAGCTGTTGCGTTACATGATCGATAATTTGTGGCTCCGGTTCGTTGGGATTAATCGGACTTTGACGGCGCACAAAGGAGTAGCGTGTGGCTATTGTGGCGGCCATCGCGAGTAGCGTCGCACCATCTTGCGCGATCGCGCAACGCATCATAACCATGGTAAAGTAGGTTAGCACGGAGGCTGGACTTTTAACGAACGTGCCGTCCCGCAGCACTTTGGCGTTGCGCATCAGCATATTCGTACGGGGTATGCGCACATTTTTCAAACCCAAAAACCCGTTATTAACGCCATAGAAA
Organism: Rhagoletis cerasi; assembly: GCA_029783565.1. Lineage (NCBI taxonomy): Eukaryota > Metazoa > Arthropoda > Insecta > Diptera > Tephritidae > Rhagoletis > Rhagoletis cerasi. The sequence continues at coordinate 4,506 of JAPVRG010113759.1, read as the reverse complement.
CCCATCTTGTGTCCAATCTCGCCAATATCAATACCCGGCAGCGGCATATGTGTCTCCTCGTCGCGCAACTGCACGATAAACATTTGCACGCCCTTCGGCTTTCTGTCAATGTAAAGCTGTGCCACCAGCAGGCAATAGTTGCTGCAGTGACCCACTGTAGACGAAATGAAATCAAATTATTTAGCATCGGAAATACTTGACTCCGTTCGAATGCTCCACTCACAGCCACCAGGCCACCATTTGTATGCGGTTAACGTCGGCGAGTTCAGCAAAAATTCGTCCGTTGCCCGAAGGTAGACAGCGCGCGTCTCTAGTCCACGCAGAAATGTACCATGGCCCAACTCTGTCTGTGCATAAGTGCCACAAATTTCGAAATTCTCTACGCGTTTGCCAAAGCGTTCCCACTGTTCGTCGGTGCCTTGCTTCTTGATCGCATCAACCATCATGGAATACTGCACGGAAAACGGATTGCCAGCGGGCATTGCGCCCAAACCCATGAAAGACAAGTAAAGTTTGCTGCAAGTGTGTAATGAAGTGGAGAGTTTAGGAGCGTTCGTCGGCTGGTAAGTTTCAAAAAGTTGCTTACGGCCATATTTCATCACCGCCTGGGTTAATGCGTTTTTGCATTGCACGCAGCTTCTTTGCTAACTCGAGTGACTGCTTTATCGCTATTTCGCAGATTTCCTCATGCGATTTGTAGTGCAGTAGTGTATTATGATCGGTCATGTCTTTGAAAATTTCTTGTTCTGGAAAAGGAAAGCGTTTGCATTAGACGTTAAAACCTTAAATTGCTTTAGGTTTCGTAAGGGTAACCTAAACTAAAAAGAATAAGTAAAGTGTCTTTTATGTTACTTCCGCTCGGTAGATTTCCTCTGAGTAGTTGTTTAATAGTAAGACTGGTCTCAGAAGTTTGTACTTACATTACCATTTATTACTATTACCTCAAGTTTAGAGGAGGTGTGCAACCTAGTTTCAGAAATCTGTCGAGATCCCTTGGCTAGATGAAGTTCAAGTCACATGTATCAAGATAAGGTGATCCTGCACATAATTTGATCTGCTCAACGTTGAGCCAAAACTAGTACATGTGCCAATACAAGGTTCTTCTGGTCATCCAGGGGGGATCAGAGGCGGTCAAAGGAGCTACTAGGCGTTTGGTAAGCGTTCTGCATCTGATCCCCAGTTGCCTGTAGGATGATGAAAAAGGCTGTTTACAATTTTGTTGCTGCAAAGGTTGTTCCTTTTAACTTTTAAGTAGAGGCAAATTAGGAATTTCAGACCCTTCAGATTTTCAAATGAAATTTGTATAATTTGGCAATATTGGTTTAAATAGTTTTTATAATTAAGTGGCATTTTTATCGTTAATACAAATTAAAAAAAAAAAACTGCATTCAAACTTTTCCAATAAAACCACAAATTTAAAAGTAATCCATTTAGCCCCATCGGTCGTCAATTAATTAATTTTTTTTTTGCAAGAATATGGGAAATCATATTCCAATCAGTCAAGAAAAATCATATTCCAATCAATAAAAAAAAATCATGTTTTTTAAATAATATACTTGTTTGGTCATAAATAGTTTGCCCACATAAGCTGATCAAATTGTCCATAGAGCAGTCCTTGGAGTTTGTTAAACTTATACCGTGTAGATTTCACCTTTTTTTTCTTCCACCAAAAGGTGTTTGATATTTTTGAAACAGTTTGGCATACATCTAGACTCCCAGCTGCGGTTAGCGCCCAGTTCTCCCCCAGCTAAATATATCAAGATGTTGGTTTCATAAAAGCTTGTCGTCAAGGGTTGTGTGCTTCCAAATAATTAAGTTATTTATAGAAGTGTTTTTCTGGATTCCGTGGAGAATCGTTTCGATTAAGTAAACCTTTATTTCTTTTTCTGGAGAAGGTAATGATGCAAGTATTTTTTGGTTCAATATTTAGGGCCATGCGTATAGCAGGCAGTCGATAACGATGTTTACCTCAAAGATAAAGTTAACTGGCAGTCTAGAAAACGGCCCCTAGTCTGTTTTAGCGTTTGTGCTCATCTTGATCTGTATGAGACGTGCGATTGTTTCTTCGAATCTTCCTTCGATTTGGATCACAATGTTGTCCGAGTAGCCCTGAAAAGCGAAACCTCAATCGCTAAGTAGGCAAAGAAGGTCGTCCACCACGAGAGACCACAAAAAAGAGTTGAGATAACTCCAATATCATTACACGATTCACGCAACAAACAAAATTTGCATAAGTATGTACATGTGTGCATACCGACGAGCTCACCCAGCCAGCCATACTTCAAACGTTCAAAGTTCAACAACTTAACAAATAACAACAGAGCACTTTTTACCCATATCTCTTTTGAAACGTAGCTTCTCAGCGCCTCCATGCCACCAACGTGCGAATTCATCTACCTGAAAACTGGCTGCATGACGTTCCCTTAGTAGATCGGGATTAACGGTATGTGGAATAACGTGTTTTTTGGTTGCCATTGTTTTTTTTTTTTTATTACGATTTTACGAATGTAGTTACTGAAATTAAAAAATTCTAAAGAAACTAAATTTGCTATAACACCAATTACAGTTCCTTCTTCTTTTAATTTCTCTTTCTGTTAACCCGAACTTTTCCCACTAACGATCGCGCACTAACTGATCACGCATACTACTCTTTGATGGTCTAACTAAGTAAGACCATTGAAGAACTTTTTAAAAAGCTTTGTCTGGGTGATAAAAGAGCATTGACACTGTCCAATAGCGATGCAAATATCTATATGTTCATATGTACATATATTCGCGCGTACGTGTGTATTTTTGTATGGCACGTATGCTGTAGGCGCGGAGTATGTAGGCCGAAATAAGCATTTGGTGTAATCAACTACATAGTTTAAAATACATAAACAACCGCGAAAAGCTCTTTGATAACATGAAACTATGTAGGTACATACAAATGTTTATTGTGTTAAGACCTAAATTTAGCAGATTTTCTATTCGGATTTGCCGAAATAATGCTGAGTTGCCTTAATACGCTATGAACAACATCTGCAAATAAAATTCAATTCTTCTTCTTATTTGGCATTACATCCGTTTTTCAATTTGGGTTGAAACCAAACAAACTTCGTTAATTTCATCTCTGGTCATTGGGTTGTGCGCTGAAAAGAACAATGAAGCCTTAACTATTGACCTACTTACATATTGACGATCGGAACGGAATGCACCTGAAAGTTCCGAACTCTTTAAAGCAAGAACCATAACGGTTGTGACCTTTATAATAATTTTTAAGCAAAAAAAAAAAAACAAACGACTTCAATTCTCATATAAGAAATTTGGATTACGGCTAATTTTTTCATGATCCAATTATCCGAACTAAATCAAATTGATATGGGACCACCCACGGTGGTGGCGGCTCTCTTGGATTTGGAATTTTTCATAGTGTACTTATTCTACTAGTCAAGCCCTTTCATTTGATATCTATATTGAGAGGTTGTGAAAAATTATGTAATCCGCCATTCTGTGGTGGCGGCCAAATTGTATTTACAATAATTCTGAATAAACATAATTGTATGTTCATCAGAACTAAAGGTATGTAGCAAATTTCAGGTCAATTGGTCCACAGGAAGGTGGAAGATTTTAATTATTACTAGATTTTGACCCAAACAAAGGTCAAAACGGCTCACATGTGTGAGAAATAGTGGGTTAAAAACTCCACAAAAATATGCACCATTCAATACAAATATGGTTAACTAAAATACAGGCATTTTATATACAATAGTGTAACAAAAGGTGGGCACATTGTAGAACTAAGTAGCATATAATAAAAAAAAATTAATTTTATGAAAAGGTAAATTTTTCATTTAGGAACGCGCAGGCTAGAAACTAATTTCCTACCCATGGTTTCTTCTTAACTTTCTCTTAAAACTATCTATAGTATCCGAAAATACCATCAGATTTATCGAAAAACTTTCGTCCGAACAATTTGGCCCACCCTAATGTACATACATTAGACCGTATCACAAAAATAGTTGATGTCCGATTTCTATAAATGACATAGCGTTGTAAAGATATTAAAAAACCTACATATATCCCCCAGAAACTATTATCCTGTAATAAAAAACAATTAAGTTATAATATTTTTCTGAACACATCACCCTGTAATCAAGAGTAAGAAGCTCAAATATAAACTCCCATGATGCAAAGTCAAGCTACAATTTATATTTTTCGCAGAGCCCAAGAAGCCGAGAATGCACATTCGTACATACATTCATACACATTTATGTCCTAGACACATGTATGTAGTATGTATGCAAACCATGTTAATAGAGGCTAATTTGCTTATGTGCATTTTTAGAAAGTTAATTTTGTTTGTTTATGTAAATTCATTTCACAGAATTCATTTTCGGAAAATTGCCGGTATGGTGCTTTTCATTATTAAGTTCCACAAACATTGGTGTGCTTAATGAGAGGAAAATTTCAAATTCTCGCTGACCTAACAGTGCTCATAAGTCACTTACTGCTCATGCTGTATGC
>JAPVRG010113492.1:0-11209 GCA_029783565.1 Rhagoletis cerasi | reverse complement strand
CGAATTTTTTTTAAATATTAAACAATATATGGCAATATGGGTATCAAATGGAAGGTATTTGAGGCCGTATACCAACCAGAATGTTTTTATGTTAAACATAAACATAAAACATATTCGTTATTTTTGAATTTAAGAAGTTAACTTCTTTCACGTGTACTGGCTACACGCGGTTTTTTTTTTGAATTTAAAGAAATTGGGCCTTTTCATGTGTTTTATTTAATGCAGGTAACATTTTTTTTTATTTTTTTTTTACATGCTGTTAAAGAAAATATATGCAAATTTGCGAGGATTACCACCTGTTTAAAAAGTCAAACTCAACTTGAATTAAAGCAATTAGATAATGGAAATACATAAAAACGTATCACAATATGGATTTCAGACGAAGAAAAAAAGAAGTTTGATAAGGTTTTAGTTTTAAAATATTTTAATGGGGCTGCCACCTGTTTGAACAATCGAATTAAATTCAATTATACACAAGTTTTATGAAATGTTAATATTTTTGTTGGTATCAAACGAAGAAGTGTTAAGAAATCTTTACTTTGAACATTTAGAATATTTTTGAAGTGCTTGAAGAGCGTTGCCACCTGCTTAAAAATTATACTCACATTATTTAGTATATTTTATGAATTATAAAAAAATGCGTATTCATTGAAAATGTTTTGAAAAAGGTTTTGTTCTAAACTCCATGAAGGAGGGTTGCCACCTTTTCAAAAAGTCAAAATAAACTCACCAGTTACTCGAAATATGTATCGCAATGTCAGCCGAAATAGATTTACGAAAATTTTGTATTGAAAATATTTGTGAAGAAGGTTGCCGCCTGCTTGAAAAGCCGAATTTAGTTAACTAAGAGCTTTAATAAAGATTTAGTTTGAAGGTATTTTTGGTTAGGACAGCCACTTATTTATTTATATAGATCTGCACCGTTCCTTCGAATTTCAAAACTTAGGTAGGTGTCCCATTTAAGAGTTTGGCCTGGAGATAGCCACGTAGCTTGATGGATCTTTTTTATGCTGGAGTTCGATCAGTCTCAGTTGGTTATCGGACGTTTCTGCGTGGCATTGAAATCGCCAGCACGATTTTGATATCGTGATAGGGGCAGCATGCACTCCTAGTGGAGATCCAATTAGTGACAATTAGAAATTTTGAAAGATCTCGCTTTGATGCCGATTATGGTTAGACACCCATCCCTCTCCCATCACAATCCAACACCGAAATCGCGCCACTTTACATGCAAAGCCTCACGCATTTTCTGCACTGCCCCGACCATCGCATTTGTTGGATGGCGGTGTCATCAGCCTTTGGCTTTACGACGACATCAACCAGCCGGGCAGAAGCACCTTTCCCATTAGGCAATTGGATTTAGAGTTTTAGCGACGATCATGTGGTAACATTTACTGATATTAAGCGATAATTTGTTTCTGATACTTCAGCCGAATATATTATTTAGATCAAGTTGTAATAAATAAATATCCGGCATGCAGGTAATTCTGCTGAAAATTTTCCAATCGTCAGCATAATAGAAAATTTGCATGATAAAAACAGACCTGAACGTCATTAATAAAAAGCAGAAATAATAGCGGTCCAAGAACGCTACCCTGAGGCACACCTGAGGAGGCTACGAAGGGATGTGATTTAATATTACTAATTTCGACATATGAGATTTGATTATTGATAACATCCAATTTTGACACAAACAATGATCCAAAGTCTAGAGCATGGGAAGAGTCATGGCAACTGGAGTTTATGGCCATTGTACTATCATGGACGAAGTTTGACTTAAAGAAATCAGCAAATAGGTGTACGGTCTCCGATAAGCTCTGAGAATGCCTTGCATCAAATGTTATACAAGTAGGTATATTTGTGCAACCTTTCTTTGAACGAATGTAATTCCAAAACGCTTTCGGATTTCATTTTAATTCAGCTTCATACCTTATTGAGTTTGTCAAGCGCATTAAATTGAGTTGAATAGTGAATATATTGTTCTTTGTAGGTAATATTATTGGCGGATTTGTACAAATTAAATTACTTGTTCCTTTAATTCTTCAACTTTTTTAGGTCCTTGATGTACCAGGGAGTTTATGAATTCGAGCGGCCGAAGAGAAAAGCTACTACGAAATATTTCAAAGATGTTAATTAGAAAAATATCAAAGCACTCAGAGACACTCTTCGCAATGAAAAACTGATTCCAGTTAATTTCCAAAACTCTGGTATTTAAATCATCAAAATTCGCAACTCCAAAATCAAAAGACTGCGTTTCGTCAAGTGATAATGGACTGAAATTTATAAAATTCTAAAGATATCGAGAGAGGAATATGATGCATGTCGGGGATTCTCATTCTCTTAAGTGAAAACTTAGGTTCTTATCAACAAAGACAAGATCAAGATATTGTTTAACTTATCATACAAAGAGTTTATTTGAATAAGGTCGACATCAAAGAGGCGATCCAGTAAATTAATCTCATTGGAATAATTAATATTAGTTAGCGTAAGTAAATTAGTATTAAACAAATCAGACCAAACAATTTTGTTGAGGTTAAAATCACCGATGATGCAAAAATGGCTGTCCTCATTATTTTCACAGACACTTCAAATATTGTTTACATGAGCATCATATAAAAATTCCACACTACTTGGCGTAAAGAAAAGAATATTTTACCAAAAAAATTTTAGTTTTAATGCGCATACCTGACATGTTTTGATAATAAATATTTAATTTATTTAACGTACTAGATGAAAAGCGATCAATAATAATGGTTGCATTTTTGGAATTAAGTCTATTCTTTTTAAAAAAAAAGGGAAATGAGCGAACGTTAATTCCTACTGACCATACATTTTCACCCATATGCTTGGATAGTTTTGCCGGCAAAACGGTTGGAACGCGTTAAACTAAAATAACATTTGCAACAATAAAAACAAAACCAAATAAGCAAACACACCTACATATGTATAAACATAAGCAACAAAGGAGTTGAGGCAATGCGCATAAAAAGCATCTAAGACAATGTGTTCGCAAACGTAATATGTAGGAGCAATGACGATAACAAAAGAGTAATGGCTGAAGTAACGACAGCCAAAATCCCAAAACATATAAATAGAGAGAAAATCAGTATAACAAGATTGCAAAAACAAAATAAATAAAATGTTATAAACACGCCACAGCTGGCAATTAAAGATGTCACTAAAGATAATCTAAGCCATATTGGCAACATAACCTGCAGGATTCGCAATATATTGATAAGTTCAAAGTATAGCTTTTTATAGTTTCCCTGCAGGGAGTGACGTTAGCTTATACCTAACTTTAGTCTGTATACGCGAACACTAGTGGTAACTATTAACTGTATATTTTGTTCGAAAAAAGCTAACTACTTTTGTGGGGCGATGGCCGCAAAAAAGTCAGTCCTGAATACCTCTGCATTAGATGTCAACTAACTTATAACTAACTACCTTTGGACATACAGTATCAATAAGAAAAAAAGATATTTTCAATTTTTTACATGTTTATTTATTTACTTTATTATTATAAATTTTTTTATTTGTTTACATATGTATTCTGCTGTAGGTGGTCCCACATTCGAATTCCGTCAGACATAACATCAAAATGATAATATAAAATTTCGATCTTCTTTTTATTTGTCCTGAATTCGAAAAAGGATCTGTGAAGTGCATGAAAAAGGTGCATTCAAAGTATTTTTTGTATGAGGATATTTAATTAGAAACTTGTTGAATGAAAGTAAACTTCTGATTACGTCTGCATGACTCCTGCATGACTTTACAACTCATTTTAAGTTGGTTTTGTCGTAGCTAATTAAAATTGAGGTATTTATAGAAATCTCGCAAAAAAGCTAACTAAAAGTTGGTTATTTTTAACAATTGATAATTTTTCACTGCAGGGTTATTCGTATGGGTGTCATTAGTTATGATGGCTGTTGGCACAGCGTTAATGAGGTGTAATTATGTAAAAATATTCACTCATTACCGTAAAATTTCGATTTAAAGAGCCACCCTATAGCATTAACTCATTATTATGACATATATTAAACAAACAACTGGATTTTAGTGCATACATAAACAAAAATAAAGGCAACAGCAATGCTAACAACAAAGTTGAAACATAGCCGACCATGACTTTGAATCGATTTACACCTCTAAAACTCAGTAGTACTCACATGTTTGTACATATCTGATTGCGTAATTATTGCTCAGCGGCGCACCTACGCATACATGTGTACATACTACATAAGAATTTACATAAACTAATTTATGTTCGCCCTCATATATATTACTTATGCAATCAGCAATAATGTGCAGTCAGCAGGTCAGAAAGGAACGGTGATCCCAGATTCCGCAGTCTGTAACATATTTGGAAAAGCACGCCGAGCTTTTCAGCATGTTTTTTATTAGACAGTGCCCGGTTAGAGCCCCACAACGTTAGATATCCTCTATTCTCAGAGAGTATACGCTCCGTGACCATTTTCGATCCCATTTAGGCCACGTTTGCCTGGAAATTCGACGGGTCGTACTTTGACTCCTTCTTTCGCCAGCTTGTAGTTCTTTACCAAGAAGAATCTGCTTGGTCCTGCCTTGCCTTGCAAGTTCATCTGCCACACAGGTTCCCTCTATGTCCCTATGAATTGGGACCCAAGTGAGATGAGGTCTGTTCTGCTTGGCCGTCTCCTGCAGAGATAGGTGGCAGACCAGCGCATTCTTTGAGTAAAACGTGAAAGAGCTAAGAGCTTTGATTACAGCCTGGCTACCACTAATAATGAAGACATCTTTTGGTTCCAAGCTTACCTACAGCCTCCATTATAGCTGAAATCTTAGCTTGGAATATGCTGCAGTAGTCTGGTAAACTAAAGGAAATTTCCAGAAAAGGCTTTCGTGGGAAGACGCCTCCTCTAACCTTACCGTCGACTTTCAAATCATCTGTATATATGTCAGTACTATCAGATGTAGAGTTAGAATCTTCTTTCCACTCCTCCCTGCTTGAGATTCTTGTGCTAAAATTGCTTTCCGGAACCGCTATTAAAGCACAACGGTTTGTACTGTTCGGTATGAAGAAAAATTTATGTAGTATATCTGAGTATCCCTGGGTTTCAGATTGCCATTAAGACGCCTCGCGCTGGAGCAGCGAGCGCTGCCATCTGTTGTTCTGTCGAATCCAGTGGCAGGAAATCTAAAATAGCGTTCATAGCATCGTTCAGCGTGGTTCTGAGCGCTCCGCTCGTGCAGATCATACTAGATCTTTGCACCTTCTTTCTGCGTAGGCGCCCTTGGGCCGCACTTTAAAATTATAACCCATACTACATAGAATTCTTCTTTCTGTGTTGCCCAACAAGCGGGCGTAAGCGCTGCGTGACGTGACGCGGGTGACGTACGAACGCGGACTGCCGCGATGCTACACAAATTAAATGCTTGAAAGAGCAATAAAGTCAATTGATTTTATTTCCCTTTTGAAAAGGTAATAACGTCAATTGACATTATTTCGATCAGCATGGGAAATAGTGTCAATTGACGTTATTTCCGTTGATCTTGTTACCTGTCACCGACCTATTTTTCGAATTCAGACTGCTATAAATATCCATCGACAAATTCAGCATTTTAGACCCCATTTCTTGCCTATGGCCCCTGTGCAAGTATAGTGGGCTATAAAAGCCTTTGTGTAACGCTGAACTATACTTTCCTTCCAGGTCAGCTTTTTATCTAAAATAACGCCTAGAAATTTGGCTTTTGAAGCATGGCTTAACCGAGCACCGTTTAGCTCCGGTGGAGTTTTCAATGGCATTTTATACTTTTTCGTAAAGAGTACGAGCTCCACCTTACTTGAGTTGACGCTTAGGCCAATGCGGGTGGACCCCAAATTTCGGTTAGCACCGATTTTGATTACGTGAAATTTTCGAAGGAAAGTGCATTTGATTGCAAAGAGGGCAGGACAAAGGGTTACCTGCAGGTTGTAAAGGAGAGCTATTCAGCCACTCAATCTTGCGGTCGATCGTACATTCCAATTGTTTCTTTCACACGGATGTTCTCGTTTGGATTGCTTTGTTTGCTTTTGTCCGTTGATTTTTGGCTTCAGGCTCATTGAAGGCTATGAGAAAAATACCCTTCTTGCTACTAAATGAATATCTTGAGGTTTCGGTTAAATTAATGATGTATGAAAGGCCATAAAGTAATTGTTAGACCTTTCGTATACAAATAACGCTGATTGTGTTTATTCTGTTTAAATTATTGCGGCTTTTTCTGGTATTTGTTATTCCATATCTTTCACGACTTTATTTTGTCTTCCACCTAAACGTTTTGATTCTGCCAGCTAACTGAATATCTCTAACAAAACCTGACTATAATGTTATTAGAGAGAGAATTATCATTAATTTTTTTTTAGTAATCTTTCTTACATATAAAATATTTAAATCTGGTTTCTTGAACATACATATTAATTGGTGTTGAGGTATCAACGAATATTCGAACTTAAATGACAGCCGGTATCGGCAGAGAAACTATGTTGTATCACTCTGAAAGCAAAGTATGCACATTAAGGTATCCCAGTATAGTTTTGGCGAAATTTTGGCAACACCTTCAATTCTAATTTTTCCGTTTCGATGTCTTGTTTGAGGATACAAATTTTGTTTTTGTTTTAATTTAAATTAACTTATATAACCATTCCTACGAAATTCCTTATCCCAACCCTTTTCAACACTCCGCGACGGATCAAGGTGTCGAATGACCCAGTTTTCGCGGATATTTGCTCGAAGGTACGATAATTTTTTCATCATCATCACCGAGATCTCCTACGGCTAAAAATGTTACAATAAAAGTACATATGCTAGTGCATATATGGGAAGTCTAAAGTTCTTCTTAAAAAAAGGAACACATTGGGAGGCTCATAGCGCAAACACTGAGTATAACATGCCCTCCAGAAGTACTCAAGCTCACCACCCGCCCAAAAGCTTCTGTTGATATTGCTACGGTTGAAGACAGAAACAGCTGGAGAATCTGCCAATTATCGTCTAGCAACCTCACCGAATCGCATGAAAGGTTCAGGTCGCTAGCCGCCAGCAGGCGGTGGAAGAATTAGGTTTCCAAAAAGAACCAAACGCCCGGGGTCCGGACTTGACTCATAGATGAAAACTATGAAAAATACAGGATCAAAGTTAGTGCGACAAGTGAAGTAGAACAACCCAGAGCCTTCCTCATCATGTACACATACTGTCTGGCTTAACGGTAGCGTAAAACTAGTTGTCTGTGGCGGCAAAGCGAGAGCTTGAGTACTGTTTGCACCATCGGACTTAGCGGAAATCTTGATTGAAATTCCAAACATTTAATCCAGCCGCTCCTCCGCAAAATCTAAAAATGGTCAGTACGAAGCAAACGTATCTAATAAAAAATGCATTTAGCCTATACATTTTAGCGAGGCTAGCTATGGGTTCGGTAAAATCAAGGTATACAAAACCGACGTATAGCATATACTTATCTTAGCCATATTCGTGGAATTACCATTATATTTCCGTCTTTTTACAAATATCTATTTAAAATGGGTACAAAACAAAAAACTATGGAAACATATGACGCTTGACATTTTCTAGTGCTTGGCCGGGTCTCTCCTCCGATTTGCGGTGTTCGCCTTGTTTTTCACACAAAGGGGAGGGACCTACAGTTTTACGCCGCCTCCGAACGGCAATTGGTTTTAATGAGAAGCTTTTTTTCATAGCAGATGTTGCCAGGATTCGAACCCTGGACCTACCGAGTGGTAGTGCGCCCCTAAAAAAGGCCAAAATTTTTTTTTTTAATATTTATGCTTCAAAAATGTATGATTACTATGTAGGAGCCAGTAGCTCGGCCACGCTCTGAAGAATCCACATTTATATATTGGAAGATATTAATTTGAATTCTGGTGCAGTAGAAACACAGCTTTTCATCTGCCTTCGAATGGCAGCGCTGTCGGAAAATACTCTAATTCAGCTACCAAAGGGGATATCTTATTAAAAAAGCTATTCTTGAAAGCGCTTATTAAGAAGTGAGTCTCATTTTGCCGACTGGGTACATACTTACATTTTTAATAAACAACTTCCATTGATTGGATTACATCAATGGGACATGCGCATATGACTTTTCCTTATTTAATAGAGAAATGCCAATGTTTAAAAGTTTTCACTCTCATTAACATCATTGACCAAGCAGAAGCTTTTAATAAGTTACTTTTCGCTTCTGTTTTTTTCCTACTTCGCTATTTATCATTCCCTGGCATTTTTTACATAGTTCGTTGAACTTAAAATATAAGCACAAATAAAAGAAAAGGAATCAGCGAAAACGACGTTGTCGATAAGAAAGTAGCCATCGTAGAAGAGTTGACTAAAGTGAATTAAAAGTCGTAAAAGATACTTACCTAAATAATTTGGCACGTGAAAGAAAGTTGCAGCACATGATTTGTAAACGAGAAACTTAACATTGCGCGATAACTAAATACTTTTAGTTGGAGACAAAAGCAATAGTTCAAGCGGTTTTTTCTATCTGATGGAAGCTGAAGACGCATGCACAGTTGGTAGCTGCAGCAAAGTTTATTGCTGATGTAATGAAAAAATGCAGACTAATATGGCATGCGCTGCGATTGCACTCCTCGTAACCAGCGTTTAAGTGCCAGTTTAAAAGTCAGTGCGGATTTTTCAGGTGATTGAACAATGATAGATGTCTGTGATAGATGAAATATGTGTTGATTGAAAATAAAAGAAAAAAAGATTAAGAGCTCCATACGTTTAGGCGCTCATTATGTAGTATGACAGGCTTGCAATTACCCCTCCCCCAATATGACAACTTACTTTGAAAGGAGTTTGTGATTATAAATATTTTCGTCCTTGGTGAGTCCAAAAAATAGCTAAAATCTAAATTTCTTCCTAGTTTTTTTTTATATATGACTCAAGTCCAAAGTGTGATATGTCGTTAGAAGGATATTTTTGTGTACTAAACATCATTTTATTGCCCTGTTGACCTAGAGTACTTCCTTAGTCTACTAAATTCTAATAACTCTATTTCTACCCCAGTTTTCCTCTTAATAAAATGAAACACCTTAGTAAGCAATTAGTTTTTTTCTTGGACCGTAGATAGATAGATATTTGAAAGAGGCATGCATTGCGACCAAGTGGGCCTATTGTGCCCTCTACTCATGACAATACATCTTTTAATCCCTAGGATTCCAAGAAGCACAGAAGGGCCTTTGGAGTTAAGGAGTGCATGTGCTCTCTCTCTCTCTCTCTCTCTGGCGACATTGAGCCTATGCTGTACATTAGTCGCCTCGCTAGGGCATCACACTCCAGAAGTAGGTGAAATGGTGTCTTATCGGCTGAATCGCAGAAGCTACAGAGATCGGTCGACCATATTTCCTCGGAACCGTAACTATAAATTAATAAACCAAAAAAGATTACAGCGACTTAAAATGCCTACTTGGAACGGAATACATGTTGACGTTAAGGAGATACTCTAGTTGGAAGTACTCTTAGAAGGATGTTTAGTTCTCAAACATATATTTTCAACGAAATATCCGACAATACGTTCTCTGAACCGATCACTTCACTAATTGGTTAACTCCACTTTTTAAAAAATCTTAGATTTAGGTGTCAAAGCATTTGGCTTATTTGTATCTTATTATGTTCGTCTAAACGCGTAAAAGTGTGTATTATAATGATGTATTATTATAATGTATTAATCATTTGTCGGAACCGGCAAAATCGGACCACTATAACATATAGCTCCCATATAACTGAATGGTCAGATAACAGATTTTCCGTTATAACGATTCCATTTATGCCGCTAGGAACTTGAAAGTTCGCACTGTTTTCACTAATTGTCAACAGAATTTTTACAGTGAAAATGGCAAAGATCGGATCACTATAACATATAGCTCCCATATAACTGAATGGTCAGATAAGAGATTTTTCGTTATAACGATTCCACTTATGCAGCTAGGAACTTGAAATTTCGCACTTTTTTCACATATTATCAACCGGGAGCTTACAGAGATCGGATGACTATAGCCTATAGCTCCCATTCAACTGATTGTTCAGATAAAAACCCGAACAATTTCGTGAGCCACTTACTAATTAATCATATAAGGTCTACTGGTTCAGTGCATATAAATCCCCTGGTCCATATGGCATCTACCCATGCCTGCTGCAGCAGGGCTTAGGGTCAATATCCGGTACCCTAGTCAGACTCTTGAGAGCGAGTCTACTTCTTGCTCACATACCAGGATCATGGAAAGAGGTGCAAGTCAAGCGGGGAAAACCCAAGATCATCTCCCAAAGGCGTACAGACCCATAAGCCTCAGCTCTTTTATAATCAAAACCTTAGAAAAACTAATTGATTTTCATATCAGGGACACATACCTTAAGGTTAAACCACTTTGTGAAAGTCAACATGCCTATCAAGCAGGGAAATCTACAATTACTGCAATACACGGCCTAACCCAAGTTCTTGAAAAGGCTATAGAGTATACAGGGCAATCTGCTGTGTGCATTTCTTGATATATCAGGTGCTTTTGACAATACGTCGTACGAAGCAATATCCGTGGGTATGACAAGGAAATGTATTCTTAAACTCATAACAGACTGGGTCATTAGTATGCTGAAGTCGAACTAGAAGGAAGTAGGCAAATGGTAACGGCCACTCGTGGCTGCCCTCAAGGAGGGGTCCTCTCTCCCCTATTGTGGTTCGCTATTGTGGTAGCTCCTAAAGAAATCAATGGTGAAGTTAAGTTTTTTGATGCTCATGAAAGGTATGAAGCCTTCGGCATAGCCGAAGACAGTTATGCCCTTACTTGTTTTCAGTACAGTCAGTTAAATTTGGGCGAAGCATTAAATTTCATTTTTTTTTTGGAAAAAAGAGCCATTTTCTTCCAAGCTAGAGCAGTTGGCTATAAACTTTAGGCGATAATTTACGGAAGCATTACTCAGAATTATATAGTAAAAATAAAATTGTAAAAAAGTAGAAATTTGTAGTAATGGGAATTAAAAAACCATCACAGGGTGTAGATTTTTTCGTTTTTTTGAACTCCTGTAATTTTAAAAATGCAGGACGGATTTTTTTTTGAAGTTAACTTCTTAGGCGGCGTTATGAAGTTTTGCTTGAGAGTAAAATTTGAGAAAATGGATGATGCAACGGAAATTAAATTTGCCATGCAACGGAAATTAAATTTGCGTATGCAACGGAAATAGAAAATTGC
>JAPVRG010113389.1:0-11768 GCA_029783565.1 Rhagoletis cerasi | reverse complement strand
TCGAAAACGAACGGTTAGTCGACTAGGTGTTTGTGAGCGGTTAGTTGAAAAAGTTGAAAAGAAACGGTTAGTCGATTAGGTGAAGTCGACTATTTTTTAAACAACTTTTGCTAATCGATTAACCGATTAGTCGACTAGTCGATTAACAAGAGCTCTACTCTATACCTAGAATTTTTTTAAACAATCGCATTAGAAAGTTGCAAATTTGGACGAAAATTTATAGAATTTTCCTGAGTTTTGCACAAAGTTTAGAGATTTTATTTTTTGTTTTCTGTTGTAGAATGAACCACATTTTTATAAAAATTACCGGAAAAATATTAGAATAAAAATTGTTGCATATATTGTACAAAATTCGCTGTGCAAATACTTTTTTCCAGCAGTGTATCTCAATTACAGAATAATCTTTTTCGAATAGTTTTTATGTATTTCTCTTCTATTTATGTATAAAAAAATAGGCATGAATGCAGAATAGCTACAATTTGTTTATTTTTTTTTTGAGAATTGGAGCTATTCTGCATTTGTTCCAAAAAATATTTTGAATATTTGAGGTAAAATAATTTGCGTTATCTCGGAGCAACACTGCAATTTTTCGTCAATCACAACCAACTTCGCGTTTTTTCTTTTCAACAAGAAGGTGCGCTTTTGGAATTACACGCGTGTTTTTGCGTGCATATTTGTGAAAAGTCCTTAGTAAACGTTTAAAAAGGCATATTTTTGTCTAAATTTATAACTTTTGCAAAGATTAATTAATTGCACTCAGCTTTAAAATGTCTAAAAGACGCATAGAGGTTGGGGAAACCTATAACACGAAGTCGAAAAAGTAAGTGCCTCCATCTTTAGTAATAGCATAAATTGCGCTATTTCGCCCTCATAAAGTTTTTATAATGACCGCAGAAATATGCGCAATGTTTATTAAAAGTGCTAATTTTCATATTTTCAGGGAATTTGATACAACTGCGACCGCATTTATCAACCCAACCGCAGTGGCTCATGTTCCTGGTGTTGCTAGCGCTTCGCGGCAGCCCGGCACAATAAATCCATACAACTTGAAACCATTTACACAGCGCTATTTCAATCTCTATAAGAAGCGAATTACGCTTCCTGTTTTCGAATATCAAGCCGATTTTATGCGTCTACTGAGTGAGCACCAAAGTATTGTTTTAGTAGGTGAAACTGGTTCTGGCAAGACAACACAAATTCCACAATGGTGCGTTGAATTTGCTATGTCAAAAGGGAAGAAAGGCACTGCATGTACACAACCACGTCGTGTGGCCGCCATGTCTGTTGCACAACGTGTTTCTGAGGAAATGGATGTCACCCTTGGTGAGGAGGTCGGTTATTCCATCCGTTTTGAAGATTGCTCATCACCCAAAACAGTGCTTAAGTATATGACAGACGGTATGTTGTTGCGTGAGGCTATGTCTGATCCCATGTTAGAGCAATATCAAGTAATATTGTTGGACGAGGCCCACGAACGTACTTTGGCCACAGATATTTTAATGGGTGTTTTGAAAGAGGTCATCAGGCAACGAAGTGATCTGAAATTAGTTGTCATGTCAGCTACTTTAGATGCAGGCAAATTTCAACAATATTTCGATAACGCGCCTTTAATGAACGTGCCAGGTCGCACACATCCCGTTGAAATTTTCTATACGCCTGAGCCAGAACGCGATTATCTTGAAGCAGCTATACGCACAGTAATACAGATACACATGTGCGAAGATATCGAAGGTGTTATTAATTTAGTAATTTTTTTAAAATTATATTAAACCAACGCTTTCAATATTTTCAGGCGATGTATTAATGTTCTTAACTGGGCAAGAGGAAATCGAGGAGGCATGCAAACGTATAAAGCGTGAAACAGACAACTTGGGCACGGATGTAGGCGAACTAAAATGTATTCCGCTTTATTCCACTTTGCCGCCAAATTTACAACAACGCATATTTGAGCCCGCACCGCCGCGTAATGCCAACGGTGCTATTGGACGTAAAGTAGTCGTTTCCACTAACATTGCTGAAACATCACTCACCATTGATGGTGTAGTATTCGTAATTGATCCTGGCTTTGCTAAACAAAAAGTCTATAATCCACGTATACGTGTCGAGAGTTTACTTATTTCAGCCATTTCAAAAGCATCAGCACAACAACGCGCAGGACGTGCTGGTCGTACACGTCCTGGCAAGTGCTTCCGTCTGTACACAGAGAAGGCATATAAAAATGAGATGCAGGATAATACATATCCTGAAATTTTGCGTTCGAATTTGGGTAATTCGTTACAGCTAAATTTCATGTTAAGATAATTTATATACATTTTTGTTTTTTATAGGTACCGTGGTATTGCAATTGAAAAAACTTGGCATTGATGATTTGGTGCACTTTGACTTCATGGATCCGCCTGCACCGGAGACTCTTATGCGTGCACTGGAATTACTCAATTATTTAGCTGCACTGGATGATGACGGCAATTTAACCGACTTGGGCGCAGTTATGTCCGAATTTCCATTGGATCCGCAGTTGGCTAAAATGCTGATTGCTAGCTGTCAACATAATTGCTCAAATGAAATACTATCGATTACGGCTATGCTGTCGGGTGAGAATGCGCGAATTAATATTAAATTTGTGCTTTTTATTTGATGTCGATTTACTCAAAACCAAACTTTTAAATTTCTAAAGAAGAGTAGGCCTTGTTTGTGATTTTTCAAGAGCAAGGAACAAGGTATTTAGCATTGTCAGCATTATTATTTCGCCTCGATTTTTTCACAAATTGAACTTAATGAGAATTTTGTTTGTATTTTATTAAATACTCACCTTGTCCTTTGCTGCCTTAAGAAAGCAAATTCTTAACAATACAATTTTTCGTTTATCGCAGGGAAGTAAATTTTAAATTGCAGTTTGTAAACTTTTTTTTTTACTTTCCTCAAACAATTTGCCAGCTAGGCAAGCTTTGTCAGTTGGTCAGGCTTTTTTTTATATTTTTGTTTCTTTGCCAACAAACATCTTACTAACATTTTATGACTGGCGCATGCTTATTTTTAGTAAAAATGCAAAGGAAAAATTTTCTCAATTCATTTGTCTTTTGCATTCACCACTGAAAACAGTTTCACGAGCGATAATGAAGCTTTAAACCACCTTCTTAACATTCTCCGATAGCTATCACATACATACTATGATAAATGGTTTAAATATTTTGTGCTTATTGTGTGCACTTCGAAATAAATCGCTCTTGAAACTCACGACAAAATTACTCAACGAAAATCCAATTTCATTTGCCAATGTAGGCGATGTCTTTAGTTGCAAATTGCGTACTTTGCTCAAAAATTGTTCGAATGGTGTAACATTTAAACACTGTCAGCCGACGTTTGCAATCACTTAAAACTTCATAAGATTAAGAAATGAAAAGAACACAAAAAGTTGAACAATTTTGCCCAAAATTAATTAGCAAAATTAGAAAAGCAAAATAGGACTCTCCTTCAAACATCAAATTTGCTGTGAAACATAACTCAACTGCGTTTGTGTGGGATTGTGCTGCGTTCAATGGATACCCTGACGCCGCCAACCCAAAACCAAACCTTTTTCTCTCTCTTCCTTTGTTACACTTTTGTATCTGATTACCTGCACGAACAATCACACAGTGCCACAATGTTTTGTACGTCCGAATGAGGCTAAGAAGGCTGCAGATGAGGCCAAGATGCGTTTTGCACATATCGACGGTGATCACTTGACGCTATTAAATGTATACCACGCTTTCAAACAGAGTAAGTTTTTGTGATTTAGCATTGTAGTATATTCGTTTCCTATTTTTTTTTTTGTATTTTTCCCTAGGTGGTGAGGACCCTAACTGGTCTTATGAGAATTTCATAAATTTCCGTTCTTTGAAATCAGCTGATAATGTACGCCAACAGCTTGCACGTATAATGGATCGTTTTAACTTGAAACGCAGCAGCACTGAATTCACATCCAAAGATTATTATGTCAATATACGTAAAGCATTGGTACAGGGATTCTTCATGCAGGTGGCGCATTTAGAACGCACCGGTCACTACTTGACCATCAAAGACAATCAAAATGTGCAGCTGCATCCGTCAACTTGCCTGGACCACAAACCCGATTGGGTTATCTACAATGAATTTGTATTGACCACGAAAAATTATATACGCACAGTTACAGATATTAAGCGTAAGTTGGATTTGAAATTAAAAGAAGAATTCAAAAAAGAATGAATGCTATTTGTTTTCTCTCCTAACAGCGGAATGGCTGCTCACGTTAGCGCCCCAGTACTACGAAATGACGAACTTTCCACAATGCGAAGCTAAAAGACAATTGGAAACGCTGCAGCAGCGTCTCGAATCCAAGCAGTTTCAAAAAGGATTTTAGTTTAAACGCCTAAAAACTGCGCGCGTATTTATTCCAAAAGTTTTTGTCTTTTTTTTTTAATTTCATTCTTTACTAAGTTAATATAATCATTTGCAATTAGTTGGGTAAATAAAATTTATAAATTTAACAAAATCAATAGCTGGCAGAAAAAATCTGCTACTATAAATGTGTATTAAAAACGACAAAAAAAAAAAACAACAAAAACACCTACGCAAGTTTAATAACGTGTTAAGCGCATTTGAAATTGTGCCGTAGTTATTTTAATATGCCCTCAAATGAAAATGTATGCAAAGTTTGAGCTTACAAAGATTCAAACATACATACACACATCTAGAAAACTAATCATACTTGTGAAACCTTGCTGCTAAAGCAATTCTTTACTACTATATACTATATCTACTACAAATTGCAGAAGTAATGGCATAGCAAATCATTTGATGAATTTTAATCAAAATGGAATGCATACAGCAGTTCTAAATATATGGCTAAGGAAAATAAGCGAACAAGTATTTTATTTTAGAGAGCACGAATGGCAGAAATTAAAAAAAAAATTTACCGAGAAGATAGACCCCAGCTGGAAGAGAGAACAAGAAAATTTATAAGCCATGTATGAAAAGTGAAATAAAATCAAAGGGCATTAATTAACGCATATGACACGAATTTATTTAAAAAATCATTTTGATAAAAAGCCTGAATTATTTCGCTTAACTTATAAAACGAAAAATACTCTATAATGCTACTTTTTTTTAAATTAATACTGTACTATAGTTAACTCGTAACTACCGCCTGCATACAAATTACTTTCCAGATACATATTATTTGTATTATATTGATACACAACTGCAGAATTGAGCTTGTTTAACCATTAGTGTTTTGAAATTGTATTAGAATTACTAGATATGTGCAAATAGCCGAGCTGAACTGTAATTATACGAAAATAAGAAATGTTGCATAAAATAAGCAAGCTGTGTAAAGGAAGGATAAACAAGCAAACCGCCGTAACTCGAATTGTATGTAGTTGGAGTAAAATTTCTATGCATTTTCTACTAAGAAAAGTTTGCAAATAGAATTTGATATACAATTTGCGTTGCTTGTTTATTGCATTTCCGACACATACGCACCGATGTCAGTAGAGTTCGGTTAACACGACACAGGCCAATCGCAGAAAAGTCCACATCGACAACAAGTAATTGTTGCCAGAACTTTTTCACCTGCAAGTAAATAAAATAATGTTTATTTTTACATCTAGTATAAAGGCCAAATTGTATGTTCTCATGTGTCAGTTGCATAAACATGTTTAGTTACATAAACATGCTTACACATCACACTCACCTCCTCTGCCAATATTGGATCGTGTACTTTACGTTCAATTTCGCACACTATTTGTATAGTCTTTTTGGACTGTGAAGCATACAAAAAATTTGAATTAAAAATATTTCCACAGCCACTTAAGGTAGATTTTAGCAAATATTTATTTAATCACCTCCACCGTCGCCAAATGACATGGCTCCACAACCAAAACTAAGCGCAGTGAATGGAAAACAATCCACAACACTTGCAGCCATACCATGCCGCTGTCTTTCTTGCTTAGCAATTCGAGAAAAAGGAAATATGCTGTGGCCACCAAATGCAGTAGACAAGAGACCAATATGAAGAGTACAGCAACGCCATGGGAGCTGCAGAGTGAGAGCGGGCATTTGAATGACAAAATTGTGCATGAAAAATAAAAGCAGCAGGTTGATAACTTGAAAGGTGATAGGAAATTAGTAGTTTAGTACTATCAAGCTGAAAAAAAAAGAATTCGTTATTTTTGTAGATAAATTTTACACTTACTTGGAGACCAAACGCATGCACTTTCCCAAGGACTCGTGGTTTTCTTCAAGCATTTTTAGCAAGACGACTTTGTTTTTACCTGAATTTTGGAAAATATGTATATGGTAAATTTTTATTGTTCGATTATTTTTATTTAATTATTACTTTTTGCTTTGAATTTTTTTTTATTTATACTGCATTTTATTCTTCTATGACCGGCTTCACCAATCAATTTTAAAATTTATCATACTTAAAATTTCAAATAGCAAAATTTCCTATCAAAATTGTGTTGTTTTAAATTTTAACAGTTTGATAAATTTAGAATTGATTGGTGAAACCGGGCAGTAATTTTTTAGTTATCCCAATTTTTTTAGTTTTATAATGATTTATTTAATTACGTTTATTGGACTTAAAATACATTTACTGACTTGTTTTATCTAACTAAATTTAGTTCGCTTATCTTATCTTATCTTATATTATCTTATCTTATCTTATCTTATCTTATCTTATCTTATCTTATCTTATCTTATCTTATATTATCTTATCCTATCTTGTCATCATGTTTTATCTCATTTTATGATACCTTATCTTGCCTAATCTTATCTTTTCTTGTTTTATCTCATCTTGTCTTATCTTATCCTATCTTAACTTAACTTTACTAATTTTATTTTATCTTATCTTGTCTATTTTATTTTATTTGGTCTAATTTATTTTTTTATTTTAATTTATTTTATTTTTTGTTTTATTTTTTATAATTTTATTTGGTTAAATTTTATTTGTTTAGTTGTGAAATTATTATCTTTTTTTATTCTTTTTATTTATTAAGTTTTTTAGCCTATTTTATGTTCTCACCTTCCTTTTGCATAGTTTCATTCGCAAATTTGTTCAGACTTTGATGCAACGCCAAAGGATTTTGGGACACAACTTTTACAGTAGTGATTAGCGGCTTCAAAGTAGCTTCCTTCTTGTTGTTTTCAACTTCATTAAAATGTACAGTCAATCAAAAAAAATTGATATTCTATGAAAACTTGCATACCTTTGAGAAAAGTGCTCCTCAACATCACATTTAATCGTCGAAAGCGTCTGCCAAGACCAAAAGTAGTATTGGCAAAGTTCATTTGCAAGCCAGTCAATATGAAATAAAGGCTATAAAAAGGTATGTACCATTGCACATTTATCTCTGCAAATTTAGTCATGGAAATTGTGTTAAAAATTTGACTAAGCAAATTTGTCAAAGTAATGTATGTACCCACCCGTGTCATCTTCGGGAGTTCTCATGCCTATGGCGAAACGTAGCCAAGTCGAAATATCAAGCGCTAATTGTGTACATAGATTTACAAAAAATAGACAAGAAAAAATTATATTTGTTTTAGTTTGAACTTGTACAAACTATGTAGCGTATGTACTATATTACTTAGAAGCAAAGAAATTGCTACCAACGGTGTTGCCATCATTACTAAGGCCAATATGCGATCGCGTTTGAAATTCGAAAATGAATGCAATGAATCGTCGATCTACATATGTATATAAAATGAAAATTCCATAAAACTTATTTCTTCCATGTTGAACTTTCTTATCTTATTTACCTTCCTTAGCCGCGTGTTCAGTTCACGCGTCGCTCTCAATCCCAACAAGCCACAACCAACACCGGCCGTACATGCCAGCACCACCACCGAAACATCTAGCGCTGTCACAACTTTCGATGTAGCAGATTTCATTCTAAAAGATGGTCTATAATTGTTGAATTTGGACAATATATGTAGTGGTGCATTACACGTAACGGATTTGTTGATAATGGTGTAAAAACAGTTACATACGCAAGGCGAGGAAGAGGCAAAATAGAAGAAAGTTATGACTCAAAACATGACATGACATGACATGGTTTCGATAGTTTTTGAGACGCTCTTTCACGTGGTGAAAACTTTTTTGAGTCATAAGCCACCTTTTCATAGGCCGGGTCACATATATTAAACAACGTGACTACAACAAGTTAGATTGCAAAATTACAGACTACAAAAATATCAGAAGTGCGATACTTAACGAAAATTAATTGCGTCTGCTTTGGCAGTAAATGTTTATGTACATCTTGTCTCAGAAATTCCCTGCACCTTTCTGTTTATCATATATATTATATTATAATCATCATTTTGAATAAACTAAACTGAGGCTGCTTTGGCTATAAGCAGGTCTGGGCGACGCCGAATGCGCAGTACCCTCGGGGTAGCGTCGCGTGTTCGTATACACGAAGTTAAAGGTGAAAGTTTTGCGAAAATTAATTACTGATTCACAACATCTTGTTTACGAACACGCGACGCTAACCCGAGGGTACTGCGCAGTCTGCGTCGCCCAGGCTTGGCTATAAGCAACATCTCGCTATGTATTATCTGCTATACCTCTGTTTTTACATAACGGTTATTAGTAACAGCCTAAAGGAATCGAGATAGATATAGACATATGTATACCAAATTGCTCAGAATGAAAATAGAAATCGATGAAGCCATGTCTGTCCCTCCGTCCACCTGTACACACGATAACTCAAGTAAAAATTGAGATATCTCAACGAAACTTGCACGGATATTTCTATTGGGATAAGGATGCGATGGTATTGAAAATGGGCGAAATCGGACAATAACGGTAGTTTGTAGAAATACATACAAAAACTGCGATATTTTAGTAATAGTAGATATTTACAATGAGAATATTAAAATTTTTTGAAAAATTGGCGTAGCCACGCCCACCTAAGGATTTATACATATTTATATCTCGGAAACCGCTTTACCAATTTAAACTAAACTTGGCACAGGTGTTGATTCTTAGTCCAAATGGGCGTGACACCGCCTACTTATGACTAATTAACTTTATCTCGGTAACCGCTTTATCGATTTCTTCAAACACATTTAAATTATTTAAGTCTAACTGAGCATATTATCGAAACTGTTTGAAATAGGAAAAAACCACCCCTGTTTACCACGTAACGGTAGGTTTAAGAATCGTGAAAAACGATGTTAATACGTGCTGCGCGTATTTAAAGTTCGGTTTCGCCCGAACTTAGACTTCTTTCCTTGTTTTTTAATGTTTAATCAGGCTACTCTCGTTCTCATGGCCTCATCGTACGAGATACTGCAAAACGTTCTATGTCAATTATTAGCCCTGGCGCTTAGATGATCTCTCATCTGTATTTGAACGCTTGTGTTAATCGTCCATCTTCATCAGCCAAAGGCAGATAGTTTTGCCTATAGTTAATGAGAGTCTAACGTTTCGCAGAAGCATTGCGGTGCAATGAACATACCATCTAAGCGTCAAGGATAATCACCCTCATTGCGAGAGTCGTGTGGAATGCAAGTCGTTTTTCGAGAGTCGAATCGTATCGAAAATTTCCCGTCATTGCCTAAAATTTCCACTCGACTAGTGTATTAAAACGAAAAAACTTGGCAGCACTGTATAGTTTTCGACGAATTTCGTCGTTTACTTATTTCAGCACGACTGTAGACAATGCTAGTGTAGTCGAGTCGTGAAATTTTGTCTAATTTACGACTTACGCAATGAGGCTCAATAATTGAAATAGAACGTTTCGCAGTATCACTGACGGTATGTAGTACATACTGTAGGCTTTTTTCCTTTTCCTATTGGGTATTCAGACTTATGTACATAGATGTGAAGTCTCGCTGGATCAACGTTCATTTGTTATATTGGCCATACCATCTCGTTTGTATTTCGTTTGGGCATACTCCTCGTTTTGATACCAATTGAAAGCTGGCAACTGAGTTGCTATATTGACAACTGCATTTTTGTTATTCCCACGGAATTGATTATTATAGTTAAGTTTTTTTTACTGCAGCTCTTATAGTCTGATTGCTAGTTCTTCAAAATTCGATAATGTTCAACTAAACTGAACGTGACGATGCACGCTATTCATAATATACATTTTCATTTTAATAGCGTTGCCCACGGGGATCATCTTTTGTCGAACGCTTGTTCGATTTTTTGGTATTTCCCTCACAAATATTTTTATTCAAAAAAGGAGGTTGTCAATTCGCCGGCATATTTTTTTTATGTATTTTACCGGATAACTTTGGACCACGTGAACCATTTTCGATAATTTTTTTATCGGAATAGTTTATCATGAAGAAATTAAAGGTACTGCTAAATTTCTATATGGGAATTGAAGTCAGCTCTATTTTGAAAATTACTGTTTCTTTTGAAATGTTTATCCATTGGGAAAATTCGACCGAAAGCGAAATCGCTGCATTTTGTATGCCCTTAACTATGTCCATATCACTATAGAGCTCGTACAGTTCGCCATTCCATCTTCAGTATTTGACGCCCAAGCAAAGATGGCATTTAGCGTGAAAATGTGTTAGAGTGTTTAATGCGAGATTTCTAGGGGGTGATTTTAGTCACAGTAGAAAAAATAATATTTCTTGAAGGAAAACCGCAGAAATGTGTGTAAAGTATACTTAGATACATAAGTATGTACAATTGTTGGTATCAAGGACATACTCAACACTTAGCCATTCTCGTAAAAAATAGTGTATGCACATGAAAAAACATACTATCTGAAGGGGTTAGAATCATAAGGGTCTAAGTGACATTTTTTGAAAATATAAGTTATACCCATATTTGTACAGTTAAATATAGTGTTTATTTGGTGACAAAGAGATCCAAGTTATTTCGGACATTGTAGTGCCATCTTTTGATCGAGCCATAAACGTACTAAATGCATTTACCCACAATTTACAATAAGTAATCAACTTTAACCTTAATTATCTCAAAACAATGTCACACGTACTTAGATCCTTTTGATTCTAACCCCTTCATCTAAAAAAAGCGCAAAGATTAAATAACTGTTCACCCAAAATTGGTACAGACAAAACATGTTATATCTTTAAAACGAATATTCGCAGAAAAATGGTTAATACCTTAAACAAAAGGATGTTTATTAAGCTTTAAAAAGAAGTTAATACATTTATTATATTTCATTGTAATGTATGAAATTTCGAGCATGTCTCTTGATGGACGACATCAAACGTTGAACATCCGTTCTGGTCACTTGGGCAGCAAACTTATTCCACTTAAATACCATTGATTCAGCTTCTTTGAGTACTCCTCCACTTCTCCTCATTTTTTATTTAACAATAGTCCCATATTTTTCAATTGGGCGTAATTGAGGACAATTCGGAAGGTCTAATTCTTTTAGCACTATATCGACATTATTGCCTTGATACCAATTCATCGTTGCCCTCGAGTAATGAACACTCGCTAAGTCTGGCCAAAACTTTACTGCAGAACGGTGATGACGCATAAAAGGTAATAACAGGCTAACCTAATATTCGCGGCTTGCTTTCTGGTACGCACGCCGTCTAATTTGTTTATTTGCGTCACCCGAAATTGGCTTGCTTGCGTTTGCATTTGATCAGTGTTGCCGCGAGCTCGAAAAAAATTGTATCAATATCCAAGCAAAAAAGTATTAAAAAGTATCAAATAAAATGTTACCATTTAATACATAGTTACCAAATTAAAAGCTTTTTAAAGATAATTTCTTTTAACAAAAACGGAAGATGCAGTAAGAAAAAAGTAAAAT
>JAPVRG010113296.1:0-15117 GCA_029783565.1 Rhagoletis cerasi | reverse complement strand
TGAAAACGACTTCATAGCTTAAAAGGACATTAGAAAGAAAAGTGAAGCTTCTCAAGGCCAAAATAATGGCATATCAATTTTAAAAATCGGACGTCAAATAACCAAGTTACAACGAAAAAATCTTTTCGGCTGTATTTCGAAGGATCAAAAAAATAAAAAAATTTTTTCCGAAACACTCTCCACATAATCTTTAAATTTAGGGGCGGACATTAGCAACTTTTTTTTCGACCCAGTCTAATGTACACTAGACTGGTCCAGGAAATCTTATTTTTCAATATTATTCAGTGCTTACGCAAATTTGTGTTCCTTTTGCTAAAAAATTAAAGTACATAACTTGATTAAAAAAAAAATTTAATTTAGAGGTCGCTCAAGTCCATTTTTATTTTCCTTAAAACTACTCGTCCTTCAATCCGTGCGCACGCGAAATTCCTCTGAAAATTTAAGTTTTGTAAGATCTTATAATATGCTTTCGAGGCTGCTGAATATACTAGGAGAGTTATTTTTTCGATCCGGCTCTTACCTTTATAGATAATACGAATAAATAAAAAAAGAACGAGAAAAAAAACCCGAAATTTCGTTTTAAAATGTGATTATTTCTTAGAAAAAATTTTAATTTTTATTATTTTTTACAGCCACGCATCTAAATTCAGGTTCAATAATTTGCTGATATCTCGAGAAGTAATAAACCTTAAATCTTCTGCGATAACTCATTTTGTCCGCTAAGGTTATGGCTATACACATTATCATTGACATAAAATTAAATAAATTTTTTCTAAGAAATAATCTACTTTAAAAGTGCAATTTCGGTGTTTTTTTCGTTCTTTTTATTATTTATT
This sequence comes from Rhagoletis cerasi, assembly GCA_029783565.1. Taxonomy (NCBI): domain Eukaryota; kingdom Metazoa; phylum Arthropoda; class Insecta; order Diptera; family Tephritidae; genus Rhagoletis; species Rhagoletis cerasi. Next base: position 14,281 of record JAPVRG010113296.1, on the reverse strand, counting down.
CGTATTATCTAAATGGACTACATGGACTAATTACAAGCTCCTAGTATCAAGTATCCGAATCCGAATGATTTGCCTTTCGAATCGCAATACAGAGTACGCCCCCTTACAAATTTTAAATTTTCAGAGGAATTTCGCGTGCGCACGGATTGAAGGACGAGTAATTTTAAGCAAAATAAAAATGGACTTGAGCGACCTCTAAATTTTATTTTATTTTTTAAATAAAGTTATGTACTTTCATTTTTTAGCAAAAGGAACAAAAATTTGCGTGAGCACTGAATAATATTGAAAAAAAGGATTTCCTGGACCAGTCTAATGTACACATGCAAATACATATAAGAACACCTTTACTGAATACCCAAATCGTCTCGTCACAAAAAGTCACTAATTTTACAACGCTTAAAACATCTTGTGAAGCCCCTAAATATATACATATGTATCTACGTACGTATTTACATATATCTGCATATACCTATGCACTCGTACGTAGTGTCAACACTAGTAATTTAAAAAGCGTGTTCTAGAACAGATACCCATAATCGGAATTTAAATGTTTGAGTACCTTATTTTTTTAGATGGGTTGGGCTGCTTTCACTAATCTCAGTTTAAAAATTACAAGTTGTGTTTTTGCACGCACTCTCCAGTAAAATTTAGTACTGATTCTTACTGGTTTTTACTAGCTGGCGTTTTTGTACGCCAAATCTTGCAAGAAACTAGCAAAAGAGGAAATCGAGAGAACTATAATGCCCGCTGAACTGGCAAGTTTTACTGGATTTTTACTGGATACATTTTTACTAGTAACTATTTGCCAGTAAGACAGACACCTGATGGCATGATGCTGGGTGCAACTCATACCAATAAAATAAGCAGAATATAGTTTAAAAAAACTAAAAACACGCTTGCAGCAGCTGCCAGAAGAGAGTTACAAACAAACAAGCAAGCAAACAAACATACAAGTGAAACTAATATAAGCGTGTTAATAATTGTTTGTAGTGCTTTTATAGTTTAAATTTGCACAATGAACATATTTAAATATATAAGAAGGTAGGAAATACTTTTTAATTAGGAAATTGCTTCGGAAAATAACAAAGGAATCAGCTTTTCATAAAACTTGAAAACTTTCACTGGTTTTCCGCTTTCGTACTTTCTTGCATGTTTCTCTCACTCTGGGAAATTTGGTTACTGGCAAGTTACTGGATAGTTTCTTACTGGAGAATACGAAAACATAACTACAATCAGCGTTATACAAGAATTTCAATTTTTTCTTCGTTATTTTTACCAATGCATTTTACCACAGTCTACAAAATGAAATATATATGTACATTAGGGTGGGTCAAAATGTTCGGGAGAAAAAACCACGACAATGATTACAGAAAAAACGTAATGTTCGGAAAATTCTAAGAACATTTGCCCTGAAAACTATTGGATTTTCTACAAAAAATTTGGCTTTCTAATTGCCCTCTTCTTGCTATTTGAGCGAAGCCGGCAATGAGAAGGCAACACCATATGAGTCCCAAATGAGTGTGAAGTCCGCGCATGTTGAAGTCAAAATTTCGACTCCACAAAGTTTTACTTCCTTTAAAAAAAAAAAAAAATCAACCAATATTAAAACAATTTGTAAAAACTCTAAACAGAAATTTAGTGATTGGCTTTAATACAATCACAGTCTTTAAACAAAAATGAAGTGAAAAAAATGTACGTGCTCAATACTGAAAAATCATAGTTTATTTGAAGTAATCATAGTAAAGTTATGATAAAAACTTACATACTTAAATCTTTTCTGTTGTTCATCCGAGGTACTAAGTTACAACTTTCCAAAAGTTGTGAAGACGTTATGGCAGTCACTTTAGAAAGTCTTACCTCGAATGGACAGAAGAAAAGATTTAAGTATGTAAGATTTCATTAAAACTTAACTAGGATTACTTCAAATCAACTAAGATTTTTTAGTTCACAACATGTTTATTTTAAAATTGTTGATTTTCGATTTTCGTTTCTTTCTTAAAAAACTCTTTGATGGTCCTAATGCCGATGCTAAATGCTCGCTTAGTGTTTTTCATAGATGGATTAATGAAATAATTTTAATAAATCTTCATTGTGCACTTTGGTTTAATTATACTGTTTTGACGTATGCAATTTGAAATTTTTGAAAAAAAGAAGCTATTCTTAAAAAATTTCTGGAGTTGGACAAATTATCTTAGAATTTTCCGTAGATTACGTTTTTATTATACTAATTATAGGAAAAAAATCGACCCAGGCTATTGTACACATATTCATATGTATGAATACAATATAAAGATGAGGAAATGCACAAAATACAGCAGCCAAGCATGTGTACATACGCAAATAAATGGCGCCAATGTTAAGAAGATTGTAAACAATTTTTTCGACGTATCCGCACAGAACGTACTTATATACACTCACGGAAAAAAGAATTTGTGCAAAATTCAAAATGATATTCTTTGCAACCTTTGTTTATTAATTTATTTTTAATAATTTTCATTTAAAATATAGTTCGATGCGTAACAAAAACCACATAAATAAAAGTTTCAGAGCTTACATAAAGTTCACAAACAATTAACAAAATTTCCAAAAACTTCAAACTTTTTATTCAGAATTTTTAGAAAAGAACATTCAATTTTAGTGCAATAAAGTGTTAGTTTCAAGTCGCTAGAAATTATGATTAATTTTTGATTGATTTTCTTCCATATAACGCATAAAAAAAATATTTTTATATGGAAGATAATGCGCAACGCCCTCGGCAAAAAAATCTAAAAAATCAACGGTAATTTCTAGCGACTTGAAATTTGCACTTATTTTACTAAAATAGGCCAAGTATGATAGAATACAAGATTGCGCCGTCCTGGCCGTTAACATTTGTGGACACAAATATGCAGAGAATAGAGAGAAAAGAAGAACGAGTTGAAACTACCAAAACTGTTCATTTTACATCGAAAAATGTGTTTTAATTTTGTTAAATGCGAAAATATTGCATTTTTTACCTAATCTATTAGAGAATAGTGAATGTTTTAGTGCAATTGAGGCTGCGGCAGCAAACGTTTTAGTGCACTCCATTCCACCCACTTTCTCGCCACGGCGTCGTTGCGAGGAAAGGAAAAAAGGCTGCATTTTGAGGCACTACATTGACGGCTGTCGCAATTTGACACACCGCACTTCATTTTATTAGTTTTTACACAGTGTTCAACTCAAAAATCTCTCACAAATTGCAAATTAACACAATTTTAACTGATTTTTCACTTATAATCCACTTTCTATTTGCCGCTGCTTCGTATCCACATCTGTCAAAATCGGCAAAACCAAAGTAGCGGTACCACTGACGGCGCCACCTTTGTTCGCTACACCGTGAAAATGGGCTACAAAACGGCATACTCACAAATTTTCTAAAAATTCTGAATAAAAAGTTTGCAATTTTAAATAATTGAAATTTCGATGAAAATTTCTAGAATTTTGATTAATTTTTGTGAACTTTGTGTAAGCTTTTATTTATGTGATTTATATTATGTATCGAAATATATTTTAAATGAAAATCATTAAAAATAAATAAATAAACATAGGTTTCAAAGAATATCATTTTCAACCTATTCTATTGTCCATAAGTGTACCTATGTACATTAGGGTGGATCGACAAAAAAAGTTTTTCCAGTCCACCCCTAGGATTAAAGATATTTTGAAGGCGATCGCAAAAAAACATTTTTTTTTTTGCCACGCCCCCCCGATGGGCTATTTACTTTTTTTGACACTACGTCCCCATTTTAAGTCCGATTTTAATGAGCCGTACACCGTTGTTCATGGCTTGGAAGCCGCCACAATTCTTACCTTAATCAAAAAAAAAAAAAAGTTTCACAGAATTTAAAGGCCTTTTCGACAGACTAAAAAAAATTGGAATTTAGGTATGATGTGAAACGAGATACCGACAGTCACTACTAGAATTTGAACTCGGAGTAAAAAATGATTAAGGTAAGAATTGTGGCGGCTTCCAAGCCATGAACAACGGTGTACGGCTCATTAAAATCGGACTTAAAATGGCGACGTAGTGTCAAAAAAAGTAAATAGCCCATCGGGGGGGCGTGGCAAAAAAAAAATTTTTTTTTGCGATCGCCTTCAAAATATCTTTAATCCTAGGGGTGGCAAAAAAAAATTTTTTTTTTTTGCCACGCCCCCCCGATGGGCTATTTACTTTTTTTGACACTACGTCGCCATTTTAAGTCCGATTTTAATGAGCCGTAAAAATTTGTTGAATTTTTTTTTAATTTTCTACAAAGTTTCAAACTTGGGTTTGTATGGGTTTTGTTAGAGAATGAACTGCATTTTAATTGAAAATTCTTAAAAATAAACAAATAAACATAAGTGGAAAACAATAACATTTTGAATTTAAATGCTAATGATATGACGGATACTGTACATACATATATGTATTTATATACGTATTTCTACACAAATTAGTTCTAAAATATTCGTGCGCGTTGTGCAATAAAAATATATAAATGTGTGATATAAAATTGAGATTAATCAATAAATGGTAGTAAACTTTATATTTCAGCTCATAAATTAAAAACATTTTCCGCAAAAGAAGGCAAATCATTAAAACTCTTCAATCTTTTGATAGTCGTTTTTCCTCAATCCAGACAACTTTTTTAATGTAGTTTTAATTCCTTAGTATTAAAAAAATCACAATTTTTGTTTGAGAGGGGTGCATCTAAAATCACCAACCTCTTTTACTACTTTGCCCTTCTTTAACCCTTTAAGAGCTATACTTTGTTGAACTATAGTTTTGTAAATCAGAAGTTTTTTTTTTATTATTTTTGCTTATTCTGCTTTTCCATGGTATTTTCTTGTGAAAAGACAACAAGGTTTGCTAAATTGTAGCTCGGTCATTTGTGATGAATATATCTACATGAATACATATATGTATGTACTTCAATCGTTTTTTATACATACATATGTATATCAAACAATATATAAAGAGAACTCACTAAAATCAATTCGTAATTATGGAATTAGAATCAGGAGTATAAATAGAAAATTCAACCACTTGTTTGTTGGCTCAGTGAGACTGTCTACATACGAGTATGTATGTCTGTATAGGAACACTTGCATCAAACAACGATAGCATTGGAGCATCCAAATTATAGTGACTTTTATGAGCTGGCGTATTTGAATTGTTCATAAAGCAGAAAGACGGGTATTTCTGGCGGAAAAAAGTAAGGAAAGGCAAGCAATGAATTAATTTTTGGCGCATTTCCAACAACCTGCTTGTGCGACCTCTCCAATCATTTTTGCATTGCGATTTTCGCCTTTCAACGCGCGTAACGTCCACAATGCGTAAAAGTTTATTTTTTTCTAAAATTTTTTTTTTATTTAAGGCTTTTTTTGCTAATGCCAGTGTGAGTTTGCGTACATTTTTTTTTTGTGAATAAACTCGTGACCGATTCTTAATAAAATTTTAATAAGACATGAAGCGAAAACTATCAGCACCTTTAATTTATCGATGTGTACCAGAATAAGAATTTCTTTCTTTTTTGTTTTTCAAACCCGCAGGATGATGCCAAATGAATGGAAAAGTTAAAGTATGAAGAAGAATACGTGATGCTGTTATTTGAAAAAGGCTATATTTCTCTCAACCAATCTTATCTTTTTATTTTTGCTTCTAGATGCTAATCTAATACATGTGTATGTATGTATATGTGTGCTTTTGAAAAAGAGAAAACCTTTTATATTACCAAGGTTCATCTTTTGTAGAAATATTCAGTTTTGTTTTTTATTTATAGTTAAATAGATTATTAACGCGTTTTGATGCGGCTGATCGAGTTGCAATCGCAACATCTCATACCGCCGACTCGTAGATTTTGCCACTTATGGAGCTAGCACCCCCGCCCTGGGAACATGAGGCTTTCTCGTGGTGACGCACTATGGGCTAAATTGCACTTTTTTTGTTTAAACACTAATATAACGAGAAGGAATAAAGACAGCCCTACAATTTCTTTTTTTTATAACGTTCGAGTTACGCGGATTACAGGATATATAGTACGAATTTTAACATTCCTTGTCGTAAAGGTTGAAATAAAGGGCGAAATTGAGCATGTTCAAGAAATCGATGACCTTTTGCTTTTCTTTTTGCTGTATCTTATCTGAAAGACCGCTACTTCTTCGTTAAACAAGGCTTAGAGCAGTCTGAACTACATGAGAGCTTAGCTGGAGTGCCACAAGGTGCGTAATGGCCCAATACTATATCTCCTCTACAGATACCATTTGCCTAGTATTGTTGATGGCGTCACCATTGGTGGCACTTTTGCTGATGACACTGCCATTTTAGCAAAAGCTATGACTGGCTCAAAAAATGGCGGATTAAAACTACTAGCACTAAATCTGAACAGGTAACGTTCACACTCAATGAAGACACCTGCCCACCCGTCCAACTGAACGATGTTAACATACCACAAAGGAAGAAAATTAGCCTGGAGAGCTCACATCTTTACTAAGCGTAAAGCTAAGAAACTCAAATTGACTTATAAACCGTAACTCCCAACTATCAACTGAAAACAAACTTCTGCTGTCATAAAATCGATATGGACCTATGGTATCCAGCTGTGGGGCACCGCGGCAAACTCAAATATTGAAATACTACAAAGATTCTAATCGAAAAATCTTGGAATGATTGTTAACGCACCTCAATTCATTACAAACGACCAACTCCAACAGGATCTTAAAATTGCCCTTATCAAGGAAGAACTTATGAAATATGTTACATCTTATAACATGAAACTGAGCTGTTATCTACCTCAAAAATTTTTACTCGCCCAAAGAGGAAGTCAACAAAAGATCTTCTTAGCTGATTATGCGAGCTGATCACGCACAAGAAATTGTTGTACCAATGGATGCATTCCATAAGCGCCGATGAACAAATTACTTTATACTTAAGTATGTATATCTTGAGACGAATAATTTGCTGAATGTATTACGTACAGATTGCAATAAAAACTGGATTTGAAAAAAGTAGTAGTTTGAGTCGCCGAAAAAGTCCAGCCCATTTTTAATGCTTGGAATGAGCTTATGATTCCATCTACCCTTTCCTGATTCGTCCCAGCGCTTTTGCCAGATTTCTTTAGAGCGGCATCTTTCTTGCTATGTGACTTCTTTTCGATTTGAACTGGTATTTCCCACAGATACTCACTTCTACACTCTTTGCATCTTGTTTGCAAGAATATCTACTGGAATCAGTCGGGCAATCACGAAAAATGCTTCATCAGATATCAGCACTTAGGCGATACACAAATGTGAGTATTTTCGCACAATATTTTATGCTCATTGCTTTAGCCCGATTTGGAGCACCGTATACTAACTGACCACTTATTAAGCAATACCTTTCTGCTGTGTTTAGGACCGACGGTATTTGGCATCATTCTTAGCTGCATGCTCCAGGTGGGTCTTAAAGTTTTAACAACTATCAATCAACACTGAGTCTTATTGTCTATACGGTCTTCCTGCTGCTTATGAATACCGCCTCTGTTTTGTGATCAGCGAGTTCTAGATACATATGTGACCCGGCCTATGAAAAGGTGGCTTATGACTCAAAAAAAAATTTTCCATGGTTTCGATAGTTTTTGAGACGCTCTTTCACGTGGTGAAAACTAGAAAGTCCTTTCTTTTTTGAGTCATAAGCCACCTTTTCATAGGCCGGGTCAAATATATTGATCATAGCCATACCTTCACTCTCTTAATAGCTTCGCTGGCTTTCCTTTCAATATCATGTATGTATTTGCTTCGCTACTATTACTAAGGCGATATCGTCTGCGAATTATATTATTTTTGTCCGAGGTTAAGTTGCACAACAAAGGTCCGGATTCCAGGGGTACCCCCGCAGAGACGCTGTGTGCCTCTATCGCTCCAGTACGTCAGGATGCGTTCAGAGCGATAACCCCTAATGATTCTAATAATGTAATGCGGGGCCTTCATTGTTATAAGTGTTTCCATTATGCGCTGCCAGCTCGCAGTGTTAAATGCGTTTTTCACATTTAACGTTACAACAGCACAGTATTCCTTTTTTCCTTCATGCCACCTTTGATGGCTTCTCTGGATATGTCAACCAGAGATTTACTGTGAGAGAAAGTGTCTCTCGTCCGTGATCGTTATAAGCCCGTTGCAAATAATTTTTTAAAGGATTTATCCAGGTTCCCCAGGATGCTTCTTTCCCTTTGGTATAAGGACTAAATTCTGGACTTTCAATATATTCAGGAAAATGCCCTCATTTGAACAAGTCTGAAATACTTTTAAAAATAAATCAGGCCGCGCGTTAATTGCAGCTTTCAAAGCCTGGTTGGGTATTCTGTCTGGCCCACGAGCTTCTCCGTCGTGAATCTTCTTGCATGCATACTCTACTTCGCGTACCGTAATAATTGAAAAATCGAGGAATTTTCCCATTTATAATGGTGTTCGCAACATTTGTACCAATTTTCAGCTTTATGCGAATTACTGCAACCTTGAATGTCTAACCTGACCTGGCTATTACATCATTAAAAAGTATCTACTCCGCCCTCTATTTCAGACTCAGTACTCGTCACTAGTCACGGTCATGGTCAAGGCCATAATTTTAGGCAAATGTACGAAAATAAAGAAATTTTCATGAAAATAAGGATCATGAAAAAAATGTTATTTAACCTTGAAATGACCTTATGAGTCAAGCTCTTTTCGAATCCGCAATCAAAATTTGGGGTTTCGATTTAAAAAAATCGGCTTGACCTTGGAATGACCTTCAATGTCAAGGTCAAATTCAAGGTAACCATCAGATTTTGCCTGCGAAATCCTAAAGCTTTTGTCAGAGGGTTTTTTTTCTATGAACACCCGGTATGTGAAGGTCTATTATAAAAAATGATTAGCGAAGTAAATTGCAATTCAAGCAGTTGCGATATTTGCTCAGAATCGGAATATGAATTTTCAGAATACGAACTTGATTCTTATAGTGAAAATTAGTGGACTATTATTTAAAAGTATAATTTTTGACCCTATCAAGGATTCGGGTTTGCTTTTTTATCAAGGAAGTAGGGTTACGCACTACCGGTAATAATTGACATAGAACGTTTTGCAGTATCACCGACGATATTCATGTGTTTCCCTGCAAAAAGTGAATCTAACTTTAAATTAACTAGAACCTGATTTGGGACAAACCAAAGGCCACTGTATATTTTATTTGAGGAAAGCTAACTAAATTTATAAGGCGATGGCCGCTAAATAATCAAAGGTGCTTGCCTCTGCATAAGATGTCAACTAACTTGTAACTAACTATTTTTGGACATAAAATATAAATAAAAACAAGATGTTTTCAATTTTTAACATGTTTATTTATTTACTTTATTTAGCATTACATATTTTTTCATTTGTTTACATACTCTGCTGTAAGTGGTCAGACATAACATCAAAATGATAATATGAAATTTCGATCATTTTATTTGTTCTGAATTCGAGAAAGAATCTGTGAAGAGCAGAAAAAAGGTGTATTCAAAGTAATTTTTGTATAAAGATATTTAAATAAAAACTTGTTTAAAGAAAAGAAACTCCCGAATACGTCTGTCTTACTCCTGCATGACCTTACAACTCACTTGTAGTTAGTTTGTCATAGCTAACTACAAGTTGGTTATTTTTTATCAATTGAAATTTTCTTCTGCACGGTTTCTGGTGCATACATACCGACATATTCATTGAATTTTAACTCTCACATCACTTGTAAATACTAATGACGTGGTATGCCATACATGTACATACATTTGCAAGCATGTGTACATGAATGCAAATGCTTACACGTAAATAAATTTGAATAATTTGCGGCATTCTGAATTTGGCAAGGAATGCAAAAATATGAAAAGTAAACAGAAAAGAGAGGAAAATATGCAACCTAAAGAATTTGCCATCAAATTAAAGAAATTAATAAATTCGAGTAAATGTTTTCATCGCAGTCGGATGGTACGAATCGGCAGAGCACGAAAAGCGAGTACCAGACATCATCGTTTTCATCCTAAGAGAAAGATAGTGTTTAAAGAGAGAAAACCATTTCTCTTAGTGTATCCAGGTGTATGGTGAATTTGCTTGCAACAAGAGTCTCACCAATTCTCTCTTCTTACTCTGGCACATGGAGGGCGGGCAGACGGGCAAAAGTCACAATATGGATGCAAATTTACATGCTCGAAATACTTTTCTTCACTGAGGAGCTTAGCTCCCAGTGGAAAGGTGAGCTGAGCGTGCAATTCGCTGAGTTGGCTACAAAAAACCATGAAAACAAAGGCCAACGTTAAATTAATGCAGCCGAGCAATTTAGCGGAGCGAGTTGTAAGAAATAAAATTAAAAAATGTAAACAGAACAATGTATCAAGTGATAAAAACGAGCTCAAAGAGCAATGAGTGATAAAGATGTATAGCAAAACAACAATAAAAGATAAAACTTATTTGGTATAACACATATGTAGATAGGTACATACATACATACATATGAAAATGTGAAGTCGCTAATTTATAAACGAAATGTTTTCACAAACAGTAGTGTAAAAAAATATAGACAAAATTATTTACTCAATCACAAACAGAAAATAGTTTCTTCTTCGATTTCATTAAAGAATGATTTACAAATAAAGTGCACTAGTCCAGTCTAGTAAATATGTAAATGAAAAGTATTTTATTTGCTTCCTTTATCTGATGGTATCATTGTTCTATAAAATAGTATGTGACAGTGATTACGTAACTGGATATATGTATGTATGTGACCGCGTCTGAGAAAAAGGTGTCATTGATAAAAATCACCTTTTCGAGAAAAATGCGTTCAATGTTTTGCATCAAAGTCGTATAGACTTCTTGAAACCTTTTATATTTTAAAAATTAAAAAATTTAAAATAATTTTAAAATTAGAATATTAATTATTATATTTCAGGCAAAAAATAAATAAGTATTTTTATTTTAAAGTAAATTTAATTTTATTAAAAAAAAATTCACACAATTTAAAAAAAAAATTTTAAATAATTAACTTAACTATTTTTAGTTAATATTAAACACAATAAAATTAAAATAATTTTCATTTCTGAAAAATTATGACCTTACTTTAGTTTGATGCCGAAATAATTATGTATATTAAAAACTTCTGAGTGAAAAAAGTTATGAAATTTTGAGAAATTCACAACTTTTTAGTTTTTCACACAAACTCCGAAAGCAAAAATTATAATTTTTTATTTTTTCAGTAATTGCGAAAGACAAATTCACTTTGGTTTAATCACATTTCATTTTTAAGACCTTAAACAATAAGAAACCGTCATTAACCATATTTCGATTTTTTGATCGAAAACACCCTTTTCTCAGACGTAATAACATATGTACATTAGGGTGGTCCTTGAAATGAAATTTTAAGTCTCACCCCCTCAACCGGTAATAACACGGTCAAAGATACCACATATACATTTTAGTCCCGATTTGAGACGGTTAAGGGTTGTCGCACAGGGGCCAAAGTTCAGATTCCGCTATGAAGACTGAAAAAATTTTAATTAATTTTTTTTCATCTAATACTCAAAATCGATACCACTGTAGGCCCAAATATCACATACAAATTTTGGTCCCGATTGGAGTCGGTTAAGGCGTGTCGCACAGGTCAAAGCTCAGATTCCACTATGGAGACTCAACATACAGGAATCTGAACTTTGACGCCTGTGCGACACGCCTTAACCGACTCCAATCGGGACCAAAATTTATGTGTGATATCTTTGACTATATTAGCATCGATGTAGGGGTTGATGTTCAGGAAATATGATGTAAAAATGTGCTTCATACATTTAAGGACCACCCTACATACATACATACATGCATATAACAAAAATAGTAAAAGCTAGGCGTTTACACAATATGTTAGTATTTATTTGGCCGAGCTTGTCAGACTCCGAACGGCATATTGTATTTTTATGAGAAGCTTTTTTTTTAGCAGAAATACACTCGGAGGTTTGCCATTGCCTGCCGAGGGGCGACCACTATTAGAAAATACATAGTATGTGTGTACATATGTAAATATCAGGTTACGAAAACCCAATCAATACCATAATGCTAGGTCCACCAAATTTAACTTGTTTCAAAAAGTACTTTCGCATAAGAAGGCTATAGGTGAAGCGTGGGCTTGATTGACAGTGAACACAGTAAGTACGGGGTACAATGAAAAGTATTAATATAATTTCTTATTTAACACCAAATAAACTAATAAAGCTTAGGATAGCAACCGCAATTTTTTACCTACAGTTTTACGCCGACTCCGAACGGCGATTATTATTTTATGATAAGCTTTTTCATGGCAAGCGTCGAGAGACCGGAAAGCTGCACAAACTGTCAAAACTAAGTGTTTCACATTGCTTGCGACTAGCCTTTGAAAGTTTTCGAAAAGAATTCACTGCCATGCAAAAAATCGTCAGATTACAAATTTTGGATTTCAGAAGAAGTGTCTCGATATTATCAGCCCATTGTTACTTTTCTTTTGCACATCAATGTGTGTGCATATGTATATCTACATACAACCTATTTTATACGTAGGTACCGTCGTTTAAAATGCAAAACCTCGTAACTAACGTTTGTGCCAAAAATGAGATTTCTCACCGGAAGCTCCTGGCATCAAGTCTTATCTATTCATACCAAAATATTGGTTTATAAAACTAGCCTGAAATTGGTTTGTTTTAGAAAAGAGAGAACCGTTTTGAAATAATACAGTTTTTACACTCTTCTGTAAAATTTGGGTAACCTCATCTACCCGGTTTTGTACTTTAAACGACGATATGTGTATATTATCTGCATTTTCCCATACATTTTGAACTGCATGCGTTATTTTTATGCTGTTCTTTTTACAAACGCATATTTTTCCCTCTCCGCCACCTTTAACTGTCAAAGCTCCGTTGTGTTCCACTTGCAAATTGAGCAAGCAGTAATAAAAAATCATAAAGCCAACCAAGACAACGAATAACGTATAGAGCTGTATAAAACGCAAAGTTGAATACACCATGAAGCAACATATGGACTGGACACGAGTGCCAGGGTGGTGAAGAAGATGTAAGCCTGGGTGGGGTAATGGTCAAAGTAATCGCCAATGCACTCTACGCGCAAACGAAGCTGTCTGTATTTAGTAGAGGTAGGTGAGCGCGGGCTGCTCATTTTACCGTACTCGCATTGAATAAATTCAACCTTGTCGAACACAAGTCGCCAATCCATCCATTCAAGCTACCGCTATTTATTATTATTATTATTTGTACACTATTATTGTACAGAAGTATGTACATTAGAGCGTCTCGCCTTACAGGCGAAATAAAAAAGTTCACCGTACACCCCCACATATGAAGTGTTTTTGAAAATCATTTACAAAAATAATAAAAAATTTGGACAACCCCAGTAGTCGCCCAATTAAATTTTTCTTTATGTTTTTGTCTCAAGGAGGGGGTTTTTCCTACGGAAGTTCATTGACCTCATGTGCTCCATAAAAAAAAACCAAAAAGTTGTTTGGCGAACTTTTTTTTGCCTGTAAGACGAGAGGTTCTAATTTTTTTATGGAGCACATGAGGCCAATGAACTTACATATGTAGGAAAAACGACCTCCTCGAGACAACAATATTGTTGTATCACACTAATCCGACTATAAATGCCGAAGATATGAAGAAAAATGCAATTGGGCGACTACTAGGGATTTTTATTATTTTTGTAAATGCTTTTCAAAAACCTTCATATGAGGGGGTGTACGGTGAACTTTATTTTTCGATACGGTCTAATGTACATACATACATATGGTTCAAAAAAACACTCTTTTTGGAAATTCACAAACGCTACCTCAAAATATTGTTATTTGGCATAAAAAAGAGACACGTATTTTTTTGTTTTGAAAACAAACTTTTTTTAGAGGTCGCGCTGGTCGTTTTTTCATAAAAAAGTAAATGTTCTAAATTTTTTTATTTTCGTGGCATGTTAAAGTGCAGCTAAAAATTTTGTGTTTACATGTAATTATTCTAGTATTATTGGAGATTATCCCTAAATTACATGTCTGTTTTGGACAGTTAGAACGGGCCTGGCGCCCGAAAATATGCTTTCGAGAAGGGAATGCTATAATTAAAACGTTTATACTGAATGTTTTACGCATTACAACGAGATAGAACTCGACACCAGGATGATTTTGAGATCGCTGATTACGAATCTGAAGTCAACTTTTCAAAATTAAAAATGGCGGATCCAATATGGCGATCACTTATTTTAAATATATTTGGATTCTCTCGAAACT
>JAPVRG010113238.1:0-16885 GCA_029783565.1 Rhagoletis cerasi | reverse complement strand
TTGTGGCGTAATTATATTTATTTTTGACAAGGTTATTGAGCTTTGTACCACGATTTGTTTTTAGGAAAAATGGAAAAAGCAACACAGTCTGAGCGGTAGAAGTTATAGCTGCTATTTCGGAGATCACCACATCTCCTCATCAGACTAAATATTTCCATTTGTTTATAAAAATTTTTTTAAAAAATGAAAAATTGTATACAAAATAATGGTTTTTTGAAAAATTTTAATAGTCAGGCTAAAGCGTGTCTAATTAGCTATTATCATGAAAAAAATCAGCAAGATACATGCTTTGAATCAGTAGATAATAAATAATTAATAAATTCATTAAAAAAAAAAGTTAATTACCATAACTTTTGTAAAACTTCGAATTTTGCAAAATTGTTCAAATTATATTTTTTTTTATGGTTGTTACCCGGATAAAGTGATTTGTGTGAAAAAATTTCGACCATCCAATTTTGGGTGGCCCACTTGAGAGATTTTCACTCATATGTATGCACATTTGTACCTACCTAGTAGCTAAAACTGGTCAAATGGTCATCATTTTCTAAAAGGCCAAGCTCTTGGCAATCAGCTTGGAGAGTGGGACGAATAGTGCCATTTACTGTTCGGTCCCTGGTCTACTTCCCGGGAAAAAATGATCCTATATGATAATCTAGGCAAAAAGCTATCTACGTACCGAATTTTAAGCAAATCGGACCACAAATACGATTCTTTCGAATAGATCTGTCCCTGGTCCACTTCCCGGGAAAAAGGAATCCTATATGCTAATCTAGGCAAAAAGCTACCTACCTACCTTAACCTAAATTAGAACTAAGACTCTATTAAAAATGCGATCACAAAATGGTAATCCAGGGTTATTGAGCGGCTTACGTTCATTAAACTAAGTGTCTTCGTTGAAGTATTGTCGGAATGTAGTCCATAAGGACATGCAGTTTGGTGGCTGGCAAAAGCTGTTATAATAGAGAACAGTTCCCTGAGATGTGATGGTGACTGTAATAAGGCAGTTTCTTTGAGAGTGTCAATCCAATGCTCATCATTTTCTAAAAGACCAAGCTCTTGGCAATCAGCTTGGAAAGTGGGACGAATAGTGCCATTCTCTGTTCGGTCCCTGGTCTACTTCCCGGGAAAAAAGGATCCTATATGATAATCTAGGCAAAAAGCTATCTACGTACCGAATTTTAAGCAAATAGGACCACAAATACGAGTCTTTGGAATAGATCTGTCCCTGGTCCACTTCCCGGGAAAAAGGAATCCTATATGCTAATCTAGGCAAAAACCTACCTACCTACCAAAATTTAAGTAAATCGGACCACAAATACGATTTTTTCGAATATATCGGTCCCTGGTCCACCTACCGGAAAAAAGTAAATTTGCCTAGAACATGGTGGGTGCCGAAAGCTATTTATGTACAAAATTTCATGAAAATCGGACCAGCCATTCGCAAGATTACCTGTTACAAAAAAAGGGACTTCTCTTTATATTGTTGCTATTATCTCTTGGTCCTCGATAATTTCCCAAATACTTCGGATTCGATCACTGGATTGTTAAATTAAAATGCCTAATTTACAGTACGACTAACTTTATTGAAAAATAAACACTTTGCAATACTTGCTTACTACAAATTTACTGATAGCTTGCTTGATAGCAACTTGAATGCTTACAACGATCTTTACTCTCCGCTTTCTGATTTACGAATGACTTCACTTTGCCGTGAAACCTCGCCTTATATACCTCCGCTCTCACCTCTAGAAAATCCCAATGTAGTGTCATCTGAAGTAGTGCAGCGAAAACAACACGTACTTGTATTGCAGCGAACACACATACATACTTACTTCCAGTATTTTGCCATTGTCGTTTATCGGTGTCGCACTTCTACCTCTTTCGCGATCGTTCAATTTAATTAATTCGCGTGTTCGCCGTATTCGCCACACTACCCTCCACCTAAGTCTGATCGTCCCGATCAGACACACTTGCCGTTCCAAACGCTGCAAGCCTCTCCAGGTGGACAACCTTCATCTTATTTCTCGGTCTCCCAACGGTCTGGATTCGATACACTACGTCATTTCGCCTTTTGACAACCTTATACAGAACTTTCCAGTTACACTGTAGTTTTGGGGGCAAACCTTTCTTCCGTTGTGGATTGTACAGCAACACTAAATCGCCTTCTTGGAAACCCGCGGAATTCATTGCCTTATCATACCTGGCTTTCATCTTGTCGCTCATAATTTGCGTACGTTATCTCACGAGAGCATGTATCTCTCTCAGCTCCTCCTCCAGTATGCTCGACGTCTCTTTCCCAATCCTTCTCGCATCACCACTTACTCCAAACTTCAGGTCACTAGGCAAACGGAGTTCACTGCCAAAATTACCTTGGCAGGAGTTTTACCTGTTGTTTCATGTACTCCTGACCGGTATTCCATTAGGAACAAGGGTATGTGGACATCCCAATCCTCCTGATTCTTGTCCACAACTTTCCGCAAATGCTCTTCCAGGGTTCGGTTGAACCGTTCCACCATGCCGTCTGATTGGGGATGAAGAGCCGTTGTCCGAGTTTTCCGGATACCCAATATCTGGCACATCTCCTGGAAGACCGCTAATTCAAAGTTTCTTCCTTGGTCAGAGTGTAGCTCTATAGGTGCACCGTATCTCGTCACCCAATTGTAGGTGAATACCTCTGCTACCATTTTAGCTTCCTGGTTTGGAATCGGGTATACCTCCGGCCATTTGCTAAAGTAGTCCATAACCACAAGGACGTATTTGTTTCCTAGTGCGCTCATAGGAAATGGACCTGCTACATCCATGGCAATCCGCTCGAATGGTGCACCTGAGTTATACTGCTTCATCTGGCCATGACTTCTGGATTTCGGCCCTTTAGCTGCAATACTCTCCTCGCAGTTAGAAATCCAATCTGGGACCGATGGCCGACAACCAACCCAGTAGAACCTCTGCTTGATCTTCCCCAGGGTCTTCGTGCTTCCCAGGTGCCCTCCACTAGGACCATTGTGGAATTCCTTGATTACATCTGGAATTCTTACCCTTGGAACTACTATTAAGTCGCGGGAGCACTGGCCATATTCACTTTCCCATACCCTATGCAAACAGCCAGATATCAACTTTAAGCTGTTCCATTATGCCCAGTATGCTTTTGTGATTGGGCTTTCCGCTGCCATTTGTCCCTTAGTTGGCCGTCTGTCCATCTCCAGTCCGTGAATCAAAAGTTCCAAATCCGGATCTTCCTGCTGACATTTCTGTTTGTCTTCCTTGGCCTCAGCTTTTGAGCAATGCTTACATTCCAGGCTACGTGGACGCTACATCCGCGTTGCCATGGATGCTTCTCTTGCGGTGCTCAATAGTGAAGTCGTAGCTTTGCAGTCTCTCAACCCACCGAGCCAGCTGTCCTTCCGGATTCTTTAACTGGAGTAGCCACTTCAGCGATGCATGATCTGTTCGAAATCGGAACCGTTGCCCATAGAGGTACTTGTGGAAATGTTTGACGCACTCCACCAACGGTAGTAGTTCTCTCCGAGTTACGCAGTAGTTTCTCTCTAGTTTTGCAATTGACCGAATATACACAACTTTCTCTTGCCCATCAATTAGCTGCGACAACACGCCTCCTATCGCGTAGCCGCTGGCATCCGTGTCCAAAACAAATGTTGCACCTGGAACCGAATACGCTAGCATAGGTGCAGTACATAGCCATTCCTTCAGAGCTTGGAATGCCTAATCCTGCTCTTTGTTCCACTCGAAGGCTCTATTTTTCCTAGTGAGCTCGTGGAGGCTATTAGCAACACTAGCGAAGTTCGGAACAAATGGACGATAGAAAGTGCATAGTCCAAGAAAACTCCGTAACTCATGCAAATTCCTGGGTCTTGGCCAATCTTTTGCTGTTTCTATTTTTTCCTCCGCAGTGCAGATACCCTCCATCGTCACCTTGTGTCACAAGTAGTTCACCTCCTTCTTGAACAACGAGCACTTTTTAGGACTTAGTTTGAGACCAGCGCCAGCTATCCTCTGGAAAACTTCTTCCAAATTCCTCAGGTGTTCCTTGAAGCTTTTACCCGAAACGATGATGTCATCTAGATACACCAAACATGTTTTCCAATGCAGTCCCTTAACCACATGGTCCATGAGTCTTTCAAAAGTAGCAGGAGCAGACCATCTCCAACGCTGAAGGCTGTCTTCTCCTTGTCTTCCTCACTTACCTCCACTTGCCAATAACCGCTCTTAAGGTCGAGTGTTGAGAACCATTTCGTGTCAGTCAACGAGTCCAGACTATCGTCGATTCTGGGCAATGGATTGCTGTACTTCTTCGTCACATCATTTAGTTTCCGGTAGTCCACGCAGAATCGCATTTGACCATCCTTCTTCCTCACAAATACTACCGGGGAACTCCATGGACTCGCTGATGGCTCAATCACACCACTCTCGCTCATTTCTTTTATGATCTGGCGTACAGCTACACGTTTGGCAAGTGGAACACTCCGAGGAGCTTGACGGATTGGCCTTGCATCACCAGTATCGATGCGATGTTGCACAGCGTTAGTTCGGCCTGGTTGGTTACCGTCCTTGTCGAATATGCTGGAGTATTTGCGTAACAGTTCCTTATCTTTATGCTGGTACTTTTCTTCTGATCCATTTGCCCATGCGTTGCTGTCTTCCGCAATATTTTTCTCGCCTTCGGAATCTCTTCCAGGTAACTTCTCGCAGTTGATGAAGGTTTCCACCTCTTGGCATTGCCCCAGTACAGTTCCTTTACGAAGTTTTATTGGTGACGTGAACTCATTAAGAACTCGAACTGGAATGCGCCCATCTTTTTGTGTGATAGCCAGTGGTTTTCCAATTAGTACGTCCGGTGTAGAATTTTGTGTTGCTTCAACAACCCACAATTTGTTTGTCCCGCAATCTCCATCAATCTTCGCACAAACAACTGCTTCTGACTTCGGCGGAATCTGTTCGCCCTGCTCCAGGATCACTCGCTTGCTGCTGTACGGACCATCATAACCAAATCTAAGCGGCACTTCCATGTTATTTATGTCAAGATTCTGTTACCCGTGTCGATCTGGATGCATTGGCCAATGAAGAAGTGTACTGCTATGATGACTTCATCCACAATCTCTGCGACTATGAACTTGTGTAACACCGCCACATTCCCTATTGCGACTTTGCATGTTACTTCTCCCACAACTTGGGTGTCCTCACCAGTTGCTGTCCTCAACCTTGCCCCAGACAATGGCCTCACCGCTTTAGTGACCAAATCAGATCGAATGATGTAATGTGATGCACCCGTATCCACAGCTAGTACCCGCTCTTGTCCGTCCACATATCCACCAACAGTAACGTTGCTCGCTTTCCTGCCAATTTGCGAGAGGAGATTATGGGGCATTCAATTGTGGGAGCCAGCACGCGCCCCTTCCTGCTGGCTCGTTTTAGTTTAACGATTGATCGGATTTGGACTCGTCTTCCTCAGCCTTACGTTTACGTACTGCTGAACTGTTAGACCTGTTCGAACCCATCTTACATTCGCATGCGAAGTGGCCTGGTTTTCCGAAACCTAAACATTTTCCAGCAGCCTTCTTCTCGGTGGCACCAGGATTATTCTTACCTGCGATTGACTTCAGCGTTTTCAGGATCTCGTTCATCACGTCTCCTATTGCCAAGTGAGCCAACCTTTCAATATCGCAGGCGAATTCCTGTGGAGTCTCGCCGGCTTTTTGGTAGCGGTTCTCCAGCTCCATTTGGTAAATCTGTCTTCTGTGCTCGCTACCATAACGTCTTTCCACTGCACCCATTAACGCATCGTAATTGTCCCTTTCGCACTCGGGAACAGTCTGCAAAACCTCCGCTGCAGGCCCCTTTAATGCAACGAAAAGCGCAGCGGATTTATCTTCCATGCTCCACCTGTTTGCTGTGGCTGTCTTTACGAACTGGAGCTTGAAGACCTGGAAAGGAATTGTGCCGTCAAAAGATGGAGTTTTTACCTTGGGAGCGTTTGTCGAAGTGGATGTACGATTCAACTGCAAATCACGGAGACGACCTTCCAACTCATCTACCTTAGCCTCGATTTTATCGTTAATTAGCGCTTCGATTTTATCTTACCGCTCCTCGATTTTATCCTATTTCTCTTCGATTATATCCTTTGAGTTTCGCGTTGTCTCTGACCAAATTCTCTTGAAGCTGCGTAATCATTTCATCCAGCTGCGATGACATGTATGTTTTTTGAGCTTCCGGTTTTGAAGAGATCTGTAATGACATCTCAGACATGCGAGTATCCTGTGCTTGCATCTTCTGCGACATCTGCGAGAAGCGTGTATCCATCTGGGACTAAATTTCAGTCAATAACATGTTGATGTCTATAGCCGTTGATGAACTAGGCTTTTTGCTTCAATCTTCGTGGATGTATCCTCTGCTTCAAGATCAAAGTCGTATTTGTCCACGTCGATACCTTCCTGTAAAATCTGTGCCACCTTTTGCTTATATTCTTACGCATGGTGGAATTTATTTTAATCCAGCTCGAAAAGTGGAAAAATGATTTATGTTATTTAATCCAAATAAATGTTAATATATCGATTTTATATGAATTATATAATTTTTTATTGCTATAATCGCTATAGCCCATAAACTGTTATACAATGAAGTAATGTGGAACGATTTTCCGTCATCCCTTGTCAAATTTTTCGTTCGAACGAAAATCGTTCCACATTACATTATACTTCTACCCTGTCGGAAACACCAACAGCGAAAATTTGTTATACAATGAAGGTGTAAAAACATACATAAATAATTTTTAGCAGCTTAAAGCAATCATGCCCATATCTTCCTTACATTTTCAGTGACGCGAATGTGTATTTATAGTATCAGTTTATATATTTGGATGGTACAATGCACTATTTGTAACTCAAGTATCCAAGAAAGATTTGATGTTTCTGAAATGATTAGAAAAGTGGACGAAAATATACAAAAAAAAACCGCGATTAAGAAATTCACTTCATATTAATGCATTTTCGACGAAAGACCCTATTGCAAAAAGGTTGAAGATAACCTACGACAGAGGGCATGTGGACGAATTTGAAAGAAAAAGTGGAATGGTAATAGCAAAAATCAATGTTGAAAAAGTATAGGCTCTTAACTGGAGAATTTTGTGACAGTAAATAGTTACCGATTCAAACGCTAGTTAGTTTGGTGTGGTAGCGATTCCCATTTAGGAATAAACAAGAAAAATTTCATGGCCAGTGTTAGCTGCACTCTCTTTAATGTTTTGCTCTTTGATGTTACGGTAAAATCCGAACACAGTGAGGACTTGACTTTTGGAGGGTAATTTACTCCTAGGAATATCGACTTTCCTTTCCGACCAGCCACATGTTCAGCAAAAAGTAGCACGTACAAAATTCTATAATTTTCCATTTTACATTGATCATGGTCAATATTTCCTATAAGTATAAAACATATTTACCTCAATATCCACATAATCTTATCTCTCGCAAAGAAAAATTTATTTTGATCGCTTTGATCGTTTTGAACTAACTCCTGTTGTTATTTTTTAGTTTCTTTTCATTTTAATGTGATCGCCCATCCGGATTCATTTGTGTTATTCCCCTCAGTGTTTCATGTTACAGTGTTAGCCGCTCTTAAACGTAAATTGGACAGATTTTGACCCACCCACATAGCCCCAAAAATTAAAAAAAGTTATTTAATTCTAACAAATTTTGAGTACATATGTGTTTTTGTTGTTGTATTATAATTTCTGAAGGTTCTTCTTAATTTTGAGCTCAAAAATTGATTGGGATTAATAGTTATCAACTAACTAATTTTCGCTAGTTAACCATTAATGATTTATTAACATGAAACATTTTTTTAACAAAATTTTACATTAGTCGATTTTATGGTCTTTAGCAATAGTATGTGCAAAATTTCAGACATTTAACTCAATGTTTGTGGTAAATAGACGATACTTTTGACGAAGATGTATTTCAGGTTCGCGGCTTGATAAGCCTGAAAACGGTGGGCCAATAACTAAACAGTACCCCGAGGTAATGCATATATGCACAGTTTCGGCTGAAAATCGAAGTAATGCATATGACGAAACTCGAAATAATGCATACATGCACAGTTTCGGCTCACATCCGAAATAATGCATATAAAAAAACGAAGCAATGCATACATGCACAGTTTCGGTTGGAAACCGAAATAATGCATATGACAAAAACCGAAAAAAGCATATATGTACAGTTTCGGTTAAAACCGAAATATTGTCTTATTGCACAGTTTCCATATGCACAATTTCGGTGCCCGGCTGAGTTTGGCCAGAAAATATTTCGTCGATGAGCAGCAAAGGTGTTTACTTTTTCTGCGTCACTATGAGCAAACTTGGCATTGTCCCGTATTGGCATTCCAATCTCCATTGGCGAAACAAGATTTTGTCGTGCTTTCCACAACAGGTACTGTTAAACGACGGCAGTTCGGCGCGCAGCGGAAGCGTTTTCTAAAGCTTCAAATCTAACGATTAACATGCAAAGACCTCGAACTAAGGTAGCAATTAATTAAATTTAATAAGTTTTACAATTCGTATACAATCCTCGATTTACAACAAACTTGCAAATCATATATCTGCTACGCCCATGCGCTTTCGTTAACAGTCAACATGGACAAGAACTAAATTTGTTGATGCGCTACGGGCTTTCCTGTGTTTACCAAAATGCAGGTCAGCCACTACTCTCTTGGGCCACGAATTTCGATTGGAGTTTTCGTCAACGATGACTACTACGTCGTTCAATTTGATTATGGTCGCTGGTGGCTGATACCATTTTGCGCGCCTGGTAAGACCGGGTAGATACTCCCGAATCCAGCGCCTCCAGAATTAGTCGGCTAGTTGACTGGAAATTCGGTACTTTCGACGAAGTGCAGATCCGGAGCTATGGTTATTCGTTATCTCACGAATACCACTAGAGCTTCCAAGAAGGAAATGGTTCGGCGTAAGAGCTTCGTGTTCACCAGACTTGAGCGGAACGTAGGTCAGTGGCCTCGAATTAAGACTGTTTTCGACGTCGTCTAAATTCGCCCTTAGAACCTCCTCACGCAAGCCTGCACCTGGCCGAGTGCCCATTAAAATTTACTTTGTTCAACGTATCATCCGCTCCCATATGTGGTGAAGCTGGCTCAATTTCAGGATGCATTTTCTCTATGTCTTCTGACGATATCTTCTCAATTTCGTATAATAGCAGCCTACTAACCCCACGGAAATTAGTGCCATTGTCCGAGATAATTCGCTTCGGTACACCGCGGCGACTCACTAACTGTTTGAAAATTGGAAGGAATGACTCAATAGATAATGACGACGTGATCTCGATATGATCCGCACGAGTAGTGAGACATGTAAATAAGACGCACCAACGCTTTTCGCACCTTCGGCCGACAGCCACGTCGATGGGCTTAAAATAATCCACCCCTGTAAAGATAAAAGGTCTGGTAAAAGGTGACACGTGTTCCGAAGGTAGATCACGCATTTGAGGAGGTCGTGGACAAGTCTTGCGGTTACGGCACGTTTGACATGTGGCAGCACATTCTTTCACCAGCGTGCCTCATCTTATAAACAACGATTTCATTGTGATGGTGGTGGAACTTTCGATGATAAAAGTCTACGATAAGTCGTGTTACAGTGTGGTCGCGTAAAAGAATAATCGGACGCTTAACGTTAATCGTTGCACCATAAGTAGCGTCAATCCTTCCGTTTACTCGCAAGACACCCTATGGATCTAAATATGGAGAAAACTTGTTGAGAGAAGACTTTCGCTTAACTTGCTCACCATTACGCAGCCAACAAATTTCTTCCTGGAAAACTTCGCGTTACAATTGATCATCATTGCCAGCTCTGCTGAATCCAAGTCGTCCGTTCCAAGTGACGCTTCCAATAATTTTGAGCATTGTTTACCTTTTTACGAATCGTTGAGTGACGCGTAGCTTCTCCCAGGAACTAAATCTGTTTGCGTCAGGCGTTGTTACAGAAGTTTTCAGGGTTGAGGTGTCATCGAAGTCGGTGTGATTCACCGGTCTCATCATCTGCATCTGAAAATTGCAGAACCGGCCAGCTAGATTCATCCTCTAACAGAAGCTTGGGCCCGCAGAACCAGCGCTCGTTGTCGTCAAAGTAACGGTTATCGCTCCATTTGGTTCCTTCTCCTGCGATATTTTCACGGAACGGAAGCCACCTTCAAGAATTTCTCCTACTCTCAGTGCTACAAACTGATTCAACTTTATTGAGTCTGAGCGTAACCAAACTAAAACGTTTTTAGAATCCGTCCAGAAAATTCTCCTGCTAACTTCGATGGACAGTTCGGAACCAATGAAATTAGCTAGTCGTAGCCCCAGCAATGCGGCTAATAGCTCAAGCCGTGAAACAGAGACAGGCTTCAACGGCGCAACGCGACTTTTCGATGCTAGAAGCGTACAGCGAATATTCCTATCTACCTCTGAAAGTAAACAAGCTAATGCTGCGTAAGCTTTTATACTGGCATCCACGAATATATGTAGTTCATTGCTTTTGCTTTTGCAAGCTAACGAAAAGCAACGAGGGGTTCGTATATCGTTAATAGACGGCTCGCGCCTTACCAACCGACACCAGAGCGCCAAACGTCTTGCAAAATAATTTTTGCTTGGATAATAGTGAAGCCGAGCAAACCCAACGGATCAAAAACTGCCATTATTGTGCGCAATATTTGCCGCTTAGACAAAATCGGCAACCACCACATGCCTAGCATCTTTTCAATAACGGATTCCGCCTCTTCGAAACATTTGGCATCAGCAGCTTGCTCAACGTGAAATGAAGACAGTAACGTTTTAGAATTCGACACCCAGTTTCTCATTTGGAAACCACCTTTTTGGTGAATCCAATGAACAGTAGTTGTAAGGTCATAACGTTCATTACGTATACATCATAATCACGGGGCCCATCGCCATTACGCCACAAAAACTTCTGCGCCACTTGGTCCCCTTTTATTATACTAATCTGGTGGAACATTTTGCGTATATTTCCATATACTGCGGAAGGTCGTTCCCGAAAGCGCAAGAGTATACCCAGGAGAGACTTCCGATAAATTGGGTCCTTTAAGCAGCATGTTGTTTAACCCGATGACATTTACTTTCACTCCTGCATCCCTTACCAATCTCGTTTTTCTTTTGTTGACGTTAAGTACAGTAAATATAGGAAGGTACCAAGATCTCGCGCTATGTTCTATTTCATTTTTGTCTAATTTCCGTACGTTCTCTTTTCGCTCGTAATCTTGTATTTTATCAATTAAATAACGACTTGTTGATGGATCACGGTCCATTTTGCTTTCTGAGCCCGAAAGTCTACGTATTGCCATTGGAAGCGAATCGGGGAGCTCGACAACGTCATGTTTCCAAAGTAAGCTGGTTTCACATCTATTTTCCGCAGCGCGAAACCGCGTTGTACTCCCCATGGTTTGGATATGAGTGGCTTAGCTAGTGCATATACCCCAGTTGAATCAATCGAAAAAAATGTTTTCATTTGCTGGTCCATACGGTCTTCACTGGATGGACTGCATTCGCAATTGTGCAAAACTCGTGATTGTTCAGCCCAGTCAGTTGTACCGCGCTCGTAAACGCTCCATCCTAGACGACATTTTTCGGCAATAAGATTGGAGTCTTTATCCTCCCTAATTTCTAAGGGAATCCCCACTTTGGCATTGCCCGAGCCTATTAAAATTCTTGCCTTGAATCCATTATATGGTCGAATCGGCAAACCCTTAAAATGCGCATTATTAGAAATTGTGCGAACATTGGTAAGTTTGTACTTTTGAGAGGGTACGGCGGTGGGAGAGATAGGCAAACAAATTTTGAGTCTACTTCGCTTTGAGTGATTTCTCCCGTCAACAGCAAACATTAAGAACCTACTGGCCAATCTAAAGCGAGATCGCCTGCCAACTGAGACTCAATTAAAGGTCATGATGCGCCTTCGTCGATCAGCGCAAACGTGTTTATGTATTTTCTATCGCTATGTACAGTGGTAAGCAGTGCGCGCTTCCACCCCGCAGGCCTGGGTTCAAGCCCTGGTCAGAGCAACGTCGCAAAAAAATTTAGAAAAAAAAAAAGTTTTTTCTTAAAAGCGGTCACCCCTCGGCAGGAAATGGCAAACCTCCGAGGGTATCTTTGCCATGAAAAAGCTTCTCATTAAAATACAATCGCCGTTCGGAGTCGGCGTAAAACTGTAGGTCCCTCCCCTATGTGTGACAACATCAAGGCGCACGCCACAAATCGGAGGAGAAGCTCGGCCAAACACTAACATATGTGTAAGCGCCAATCTATTATTATTATTATTATTATTATTATTATTATTATTATTATTATTATTATTATTATTATTATTATTATTATTATTATTATTATTATTATTATTATTATTATTATTATTATTATTATTATTATTATGTACAGTAACTTCCACATACCTGAAAAGTGTTCTTTGTTGTTCTTTGGCAGCTAGAGTAACGGGTTCGTGGTATAATGTTGTTTGTTCTCGTTTTCCGCTCGTTTCTGATGATGTAGTGTGTAGCAAAGCATGGTGGATCATTTTAAAACCATCAACACCACAGCATTTTTTAGAATTACATCGCCGAATTAAATGAGGTTTGAAGCAGTGTAAACATAACCTTTTCTCATTTCCACCTGTCACTTTTGCGGAGCGCGATAAACTCACGACAGTCAGGAAGCTTGTGATTTGCGTTTCATTTCACACAGTTTATTGTCTTGTCGGTTGGCATAATTTTGTGTATCATAATTCTTGCTTTATGTGCTTCGCGCCTTCCCCTTTTCATTTCATTGTTGTTGTGATCTCATCAAAGGCAGCAATGTCAGCGCGTCTCAGCGACATGCACTGCTGGGCCCAGCTCAACCGTTGACTGCATGGTAATTTAGACACAAGCTCATTTAATAAAGCTGGATCGTTCAAATAATCGGTTAAGCCGACGGCCTGCATTGTCCCGAGGTAATTTTGTATGGCTAAAGAAAATGAAACCCAAGTTTCTAATATGTCTGGCTTGACCGATGATTCTTCTCTCAATCTACGCTGCATCGCTTGATGCCAACCGCAGAGGGCACCATAAGCCTAGCTCGAACTGCTTCTAAAGCTGGACCCTTAAGGCAGTTTTGCAATCTGATGAAGTTTTCCTGATCGCTAAACCCACAACGGATCGTTCATAGTTAGTTATAAACAAGGGCCAGTCGTCAGGTCGCCCTGAGAATGTTGGCAGGCCTTTAGTGATCACTTGACGACTAGCTATATGCGCCGCAGTTAAGTTAACATCGGCAGCCAATGTATTCCTAATTGTTGGAGTAGCGTTCGAAGGCATCCCAGATGATAAAGTTTGAGTGGGTAAAAAATTCGGATAAGAAAACCCTGAGGCACTAACAGATGTTGACGGATTGTGCATAGCAGTGTGTGCAGGGAGTTGCTGAAAGGGAGGTGCTATATTACATAATGTCGCGTTTGAGGTTAGGTTAGGCAGCATGGTCGTTGTGCCATTCGATGCAGTAACGTAAGGAGATGTCACCGTGTCGGCGAGGTTGGGGACGACATTACGCGTGCTCAATGGAAAATATGTCCCTGGTGGTTCCATAGTGCGCAGCATGGTCGCCATGCCATTTGATGAATTGACGTAAGGAGGTGCCACCGTGTCGGCGAGGTTAGGGACCACATTGCTTGGAAAATATGCCGCTGGTGGTTCCATAGTGTGGGAACCGACAAGGGTGTAAAGTGGCAAGGATTCGTACAGATATGTCACCATATTCCCAGAGGTTCCCGCAATACTCGTTGACGCAAATTGTGCTGAGTGCTGGACAGGCGTAGATGCGGTACCGGAGGTGGGCGTTTCAATGTGATGTGAAAAAATGCGAAACGGGTTGCCAACACGACCTTTCGCAACAGGTACTTTGTGCTAGTCGGTGAGAGCTTTTGGATTTACCTATACTTTGCGTGCTGGTCCTCGCTCTTGAGAGCTCTCGGAAGCGAATGTATGGCCCAGTGATGATAAATGAGTATTTTTAATTTTGTATTAAATGCCCAAAAAGAAAGTACCAACATTTAACCTTCACCGCGGAACTATTGTAAAGATAGCAACAAAGTAGCATGCCCATCCGGCGTATATTTATTTAATACATACTGGCAAACTGCACGTTCTGCACATTCAGCATTTCTAGAGTGAGAACGATTGCAAAGCTTTTCGTTTATATTTTAATTCTGCAACGTAAGCGTCTGGCTCCTTCTTCAAGTATTAGGTTTAGCTTAAAAAGATACGATGAATAAAGTTAAGTTGCAATTCAAACTTAAAAGAAAGAAGATGTCATTTCATGGCGATCCTGCCAGGAGTCGAAGTACCAGGAGAAAAAGTGCATTCCTAAGTTGAGCAAAAACGGAAATGTTCTGTTGTGAAAATTCAATAAGTTTTGAAAAAAAAAAGAAATTCTTTTTAATCCAAGAAATTATATACGCCTTTAATGCAATAAACAATATACTAAACTAACAACATGACTATTAATGAAAGTTCCAAAACCACTAATATTAATCAGTGTTGAGTGTTGGTGTTGAGTTGATAGAGAATGCACGGGTACACTTTCCAAAACTCGAAACTAGTTACATTGAGGACAGTGGAAGCAAAGGTGATCTGGAGAGTGCAATAACGCTATCCGACGATGATGACGATGTTGGTGACGGTGACTCTGATAAAACAATAACGCCAACATCACAAGCAACAAGGTCATCAATCAAGCTTCTAAATTTCAAGAAAAACAACGTTTAAATCTATCGCATAAGCGTAAGCTAAATCAACAATGAAAAGGCAAGTGGAAAATCTAACACAAATTATATGAGCACAACAACTGCAACAAGAAGCGACCTACTTTAAAATAGCATTATATGTATGTAACATATCTGTTAGTGTTGTTCGCATGTAGCTGTTTATATGTATTATTTTGTCAATTTATTATACGAATTTAATGAAATATTTTATTAAATTAATTTGTTTTGCTTTAATATGAGTGACGTTACCGATTATAACAAAATTAACAAGAAGGAGTGGAAATTAGAGCAAGAAATAATGTTACTACACGGCATATGAGTAATATTTTCTATGTTAAAGTTTTAATCTCTTATTCTTACTGAAACTTAAAATAAAAATATCTTGCAAAAATTACTTGATTTAAAAAAAAAATTATAATCAAAATTGTGTAAAAAAAAATAAAAAAAAAAACGATTGATCGATGCTAGCTATAATCTGAAATAAATTTAAAATACTTATATCTTCAAAAAAAAAATAAAAAATGAAGAAAATATTAATTCATGTAGCAACAAGGCCAAATCATAAAACATATACTTTTAGAATTCCATTGTGCGAGGAAGGACAAGATGTAGTTAAATACACAATTGCAGAAATAAGAAAAATAGTCCAAGCGTTAGAGATCATAAAGTTAGACTGTGTAGGCGCATATGTAAGTGCGGAGGAAGCAAGTACATAGTTTTTTTAAAGGATAGGAAATTAAAAAAAAAAATTTTATAACGGGAAAGACAGAATCAAAAGTCGCCGATAACAACGGCAACGTTGTAAATGAAATCGAAATAGTAGAAACGCCAAAAGCAACTAATATTTTGCTATTTATTCTTTTAGCAATTGTTCTGACAAAATCTGCCTACGATCTATACCAATGGCATAAAAGCGGTATAAAGAAAAAATATCTAAAACGAGTCGCCTCTACTGAACAGATGAGCCCATGGGAAAATATTGTTGAAAAAATTAAAATACAGAAAAATATATTTTTAAAATCATACAAGTGCCTCACCCCAATTCGTTCGATACGTAGAATCACTGTATTAAAACATCTAAAAATCTTGCATATTAGCATAGAAAACATTAGATGCATAATTAACGCCTATAACAGTCGTTTTACAACAATGCATCAAAAACTAGCCAAAAAAACATTTAACGACCTCAAACATAAATTAATAAAAACTATTTTAAAATTTGGTATAGACCAAAATATTTCAACTAAGCTAGAAAAACAAATTGAAATAGATTTGGATTCAATACCACAGCTAGGTGACAGTAGTGGTGAAGACTCAAATAGCAACATAGACATTCCAGAAGGAAGTAAAAAGTTTGAAGAAACCAACACCAAACCAATACCAGAGTTTGACGGTAAAGCAGAAAATCTGCGCAGTTTCTTGGACGCGTTAGAACTGGTGCAACTAATTAAAGAAGACAACGAAACCATAGCGGTAACCTTGATAAAGTCCAAGCTAAAAGGGGCAGCTAGAAGCCTTATAAGTAACGAAAGCACAATAGATCAAATAATTAACAAACTGAAAATAGCAGTCAAATGCGAATCAGTTGAAGTAATAACTGCCAAATTGATGAACATCAGGCAGCCAATGCCTATACAAAAGAAATAGAAGATCTGACTAGGGCATTAGAAAATGCTAGAGAACGACCGAACCTCGATTTTTAAGGCCAAACCGAACCGAACCGAACTTCGGCCAATTTCGGCCGAAGCCGAACCGGAGCCGAACCGAACATTTTCAAGGTCCCAAGTAATAAACAAGAAATGACTTTTTAAAAATGTAGTATTCTTATTGATAAAAAAGCAAAAAAGGTACATACTTAAGTTTCAATCATATGAATTTCACAAATAACATAAACTTATATAAGTATTTTTGTAAAAAAACATAAAAAACTTGTTATGGCACGTGTACATATAGTAATAATTTAATACTTAATGTTCGGTTTAAGTTCGGCTTTTTTTTCTGCCGAAGCCGAACCGAAACCGAACCGAACTTTTGTGGCCGAACATGGCCGAAGCCGAAGCCGAAGTTCGGTCGTTCTCT
>JAPVRG010113106.1:0-10949 GCA_029783565.1 Rhagoletis cerasi | reverse complement strand
TTACTGCACACAAGCTGCTAAAACTTAGTGTTTACATATCGCTCATTTGCTGCAAGACCGGCATAAATCAAAAAACGTGATTTTTGAGTTAATGCTGCAGAATAGTCAGTTACATCATACTTCATGTTGAGTAAAAAATTCTTTATGATTTGTTGAAAACTAAGCGCTTCAGATACAAACCAAATGTTGCATTTACTTGCGCACCATATGGCGGTTGAATCTCAAAATTGCCCTTCCTGAAAAGTTGTGTATTTTGAAAAGTGCAAATGCAGCAAATGAGCGATATGTAAGTCCCACTGGGGCGAAGGTTAAGAACTGTACCAATGTTCTGAAATGTACTTTGATTCATTTTTTCTCTGTAAAAAATTGAAAAAATCTTTCATTCTTGTTGTAATATTAAAAAAAAAATTTTTTTTGATAAATCAAAAAAAAATTTTTTTCCTTGTCTTAGTTTTGGCGCCCCTATTGAAACGGCGCCCTGGGCAGCTGCCCATGTTGCCCCTATGTAAATCCGCTCCTGGTCACAGTGATGTTGTTGTGAGCCTACTGAGCCAATTGAGCTACTGGATGAGCACGCTTGCTTTATAAAAAGAAAACTTAAAAAAAAACGTACCGACTTCGCTAACTAATATCTGCTCTGTTTTATTCAAACAGAAATTTCCCCATAAATGGAAATGCAGAACACCAAAACTCTGAGCCAACTTATTCGAACATTGATTGCGATAAATGAAATTCGATAGGATTAAAGAACATTATAATGCGATTCCGATCGGATTCAATTCCGATTCTGATAGAGATCGGTTTTCAGAGCAGCCCTAAATCAATTACTAAATTCTGACACACAAGGCTTTATGATCAATTATGTAAGCAGGCTTCATGAATTTGTTTTTATCCTTGCTGTTTTCGAATTGTAACCTTCCCTTAAAAGAGTAGAAAAGGTCGAGTTTGATTAAAAGTATGTATGCTCTTCTTTCGAACTTCAGTTATCAGATCTAAACGTTTTTTTAATTCTGCTCAATAAGATGTCTAAAAGAAATACTACTTGAATCTGGCAAACAGTTTTTTATTAAGACCTATCCCAGGTGAAAATTTTAAAAAATTTTAACGGAGTGAAGCTGTCTAAAATAACACTGGACGAAGGATTAAATAACTTGTTATGTTCATCTTGCATGGACATTTTCTTGCCAGAAAAAATTGATTCATAAGCTTATTTTTAAGTAATTCCGTCGACATGATAAAAGATTCAAATTCCATAATACTTCATGGTTAAATTGCAGCAGAGAATTTTTTCGTTAAACTATAGCGAAAACAAGAAAATCGAAACTTTTTTTTGAACTTTGAAAATATAATCTTATTATCCAGAAAATCTATGGTAATATTTGTTTTTTAATTTTAAAAGAAACAAGAAAATATCTTCTTGATTTATGCTCTGTTTCACCAATCAATTTTAAGTTTATCAAACTGTTAAATCTAAAATAACACAATTTTGTTAGGAAATTTCGCTATTTTAAATTTTAACAGTCTGATGAATTTTAAAATGGGCTTGTGAAAAACATTATTAATCAAGAAAGTATCTACTTTCTTCAAGAAACGCTCCCATGCCACTCAAAATATTACTCCTCAGTAGTTTTACACGTTGGTCATGGAACAATTATTAAAGGTATTGTCTTCCCAGAGAGTTTTGCTTCACATCGAAATCCGTGCTCCCTTATTTTCATTTTGACGCAGTTCAGTGTTGATTCTTTTACTTTTATTTGGCTTTGCTTTTTGTTTTCACTCAATTTAATTTTTATTAGGGCTGCGCGCTTATTTGATTACTCGAGCAAGTTGAATAATCAATTGCTCAACTACTCAATTATTCGATTAACCAAAATTTTGATTACTCAAAACGAGTATTATACGAATAATTTAAAAAATTATTATTCAAAAAACCTTTCATTTCAGTCATTTGTGTACATTAAGTTTGCTCTTTAAGTTTTGTTAAAAAAAAAATATAAAAAACATGCTTCAAGAGCCAAGTAAACTGAATCGAAATGACACTGTCTTAATACTCACATACATATATGGTCCATCCAAATGTTCTTTTTATTACATATGGGATTAACCGTTTTATTCAAAGATATGAATAATCAAAAACTCGATCAGTCAAGTAAAATGATTTTTGATTACTCTAAAGCTTAATTACTCGAGCAAATTTACTTCTTGATTAATCAAAAATTTAAATTAATTAATTAATTGAGTAACTGGAATTATGATTAACCAAAATTTCGAGTAATCAATTAATCGCACAGCCCTAATTTTTATAATTTTTCAAAACAAAAGAAAAAACATTTGAAATGAAGTGAGTCATACAAATTTTGAATTTATTAACTAAGCAAATGTTTTTTTCGGCTTTTGCAACTTAAATAATTTCTCTGCAAGAAGGTTTGTTTAAGAACACACGTGTACATATAGGGTATGGAAATATCCCTTTTCCCTAGAACTTTTAATGTGGGCAACAATGATGTTTTTCAAATAAGGCAGATCGGAATATGCGCTCTCTGGGAAGACAAAATCTGTAATTATTGTACCATTAAAACAGCAGAGAGCTCTCATAGAGCAATATTTTTATTTATGCTTTAAATTTGATGCGCCGCTTGCTTGGTTATTTCTCATAGACCTTTCTAGATCCGGCGTTTTTATCTGTCGTCAGTTTCTGAACTAAAAGTTTGGGGCAAGAAGCTTTGCGGTTTCGTTGGGTTAAAGTTTTGTGTTTTATATACATACATATATATAATGTGAGTGATAAATATTTTTCGCATCACTTTGAAACTCGGAGCTATGAAAATAAAAGTGATGCCGTCAATACGAATAAACTCTTTTACAAATACTCCTCATGGAGAGCTCTTAAGAAAGTATAACTCTTCGGAGAGAGAGCGTATTTTGATGGCTTTACGATCTATGAAATAAATTAAGGAATTTTACTTCATCCCCGTTTTTCATGGATAATCTGGAACTAAATTTTTGCGCTATGTAGCTTGGAAAAACTTTACGATATCTTCACTTGCTTATTTGTGCCTATTAATTGAAAGCAATCTCAAATTTGTGATTACAAATTTACTTTTCCTTATTTTTACCCATTTTTAAAAAAAGGGAGGAGGTTATCAATTGGTCGGAATAATTTTATTTCTTTTTATGTATGCTACCGAATAACTTTGGACCACGTGAGCCGTTCTCGATAATTTTTTTTTATCGGAAAGGTTGTACCTCCAGGGTCGCCGTTTACTAATTTGGTTAAGATCCTATCATTGTGTCATGAAAAAAACTAACTGTACTCCTACATTTTTATATGAGCATTGAAGATGGTTGTTTTTTTTTTTTTGTTTGTTAAAAATTACTTGTTTGTCAATAAAAATGCATCAAATTCATAAAAAAATTCAAAAAGTGTACTTCGATTTTTTGCAATGTAGGTACTGTTTTTTCCATGGAAAACTATGAATGTACTGCTTTCCCCGTTTCAGAATCTGACAACCCTACCTCAGTGTCAACAATAGAAATTATAATGGAGCGATTAAAAAGGACTTGCAGAGCCCTCACACTACACATATATTACAGATGCATTCAAATTTTTTCACAAAAAATTTATTATTATTAAAGTTTGAACGCCCACGCACCCTCTAGCCATAGATGATTTTAAGCAAATTCAATCAACTCAATGACACTCAAGTGAAATTTCGACACTTCGGCAATTCCTGTTGCACACGTTGGAACATATCGCCCATTCCTGCCATTTACGTTTATAAAGAAAAACATGAGCATATGTTTGCACATTCTTGTGTGCGTTATACATAAATGTGTGATTGAAGACACAAAGCAAACAATTTTCAAGTTTACAATTGATTTCAAATCCGCTTAAGAGCATTTACCATCACCGTGCACTCAATCAACTATGTTTGTATGTATATGCACACATTCATATACGTATGCATATACATATGTACATTGTGGTGGTCCACAAATTTTTTTCCAGCCACCCTTCACAACTGA
Organism: Rhagoletis cerasi; assembly: GCA_029783565.1. NCBI lineage: Eukaryota > Metazoa > Arthropoda > Insecta > Diptera > Tephritidae > Rhagoletis > Rhagoletis cerasi. The sequence goes on along the minus strand of JAPVRG010113106.1, from coordinate 6,923 downwards.
AGAATATGGAAAATTAAGAGACCCGTATTTTTTATTTTGAAATTGGTTAACATAATAATTTTTTTGCAGAACCGCTGTAAAACCAAATATTTTTCGATCGATTAAGAATAATTCCCATCAGATATGTTTACTTTAAAATTAAACAAATACATTGATCAAGTCATCACCCAATTCATCTTCAATTTTAACGTCGTTCATTGTCTTCTTCGTATTCTCTTAAAGGTTTCTTCGATTGGCTTCTCTAAAGCCACTTTCGCTAAGAACTGCTCGATATTTATTTATATTTGTATATCTTGTCGAAACCGCGATTTTTATATTTAGTTTTTGTATTTCAACTATAGATCTAGAGCCCATTCACAATCCGAGTAAATCTTTATTGTAATCATTTTACTTTAAATGGCGGTTTTGTGATTTTATTAAGTTTTGCGATTTCTGGAATTCCGCCGGAGTTCCGGTGAGTAACTATATCGAAAAAACTGCATTTGTAATGTTATCAGCCGTTGTGGTTAGAAGTGCGCACTACCATTCCGAAGGGCCTGGGCTCTAGCCACTAACTATGCAGATTCAAGGACAAAAACATCACCGGCCGGTCCACTGTCGTCGCCAGCGAATGAAGAAAACAAATTTCTTCAAATTTATTTCGTTGGCAACTCCGATACTGAAATTAATCAGCTTTATGCTATTAACCGCGACACGAAAACGTCAAGTCATTGGAATATTGCAAGAACTTCTTCATTTATACAACGCTTTGGTCCGGTTATTTAAAACCGCTAGGAAAATATGCCCTCTGATTACCACAAGATCATCATTAAGGCTGATAAGCGTCCCACAGGCAGTCATTAACGTCATTTTAATTCCCCCGCAGTTGATGAAGTTGCTGTCGTCATCGTCGGTGAAAATGTGCGACACCATGATATTGTTTCGCAGCGGCGTAATGGTGGCGAATTACAGCGTGTTAATGGCCGCAGCGGTCGCCCCTCGGCAGGCAATGGCAAACCTCCGAGGGTACTTTGCCATGAAAAAGCTTCTCATAAAAATACAATCGCCGTTCGGAGTCGGCGTAAAACTGTAGGGGAGGGCCCTTTGTGTGACAACATCAAGGCGCACGCCACAAATCGGAGGAGAAGCTCGGCCAAACACTAACATATGTGTAAGCTCCAATCTATTATTATTATTATTAATGAAATACGACGCACTACAATATCCGCTAATGTTCTGCTATGGAGAGGATGAATATCACCTCAACCTCAGAATGACAAATCCATCCACAGGCTAGTAACCGTGCGGTTCAAGGTTTCTTCACTGTATCAGGTGAAGAAACAAGGAAGATTAGCTCAATGAACTTCTGCGCGTACCGTTAATTGATCAGGCTGGATGTTGATAATCCAGACCGAGTGCTTAAATTTCATTAGATTTAACCAATCAAAACTACGTTACAAGGAGTACATCCACCTGCGGGATGCAATAAGTTCAGAAGGAAATGTGAACAACATTGGTCGTTTTACAATTCTTCCGTCCACATATATCGGAAGTCCTCCGTATATGAATGAGCTGTCAAAAGTTAAAATGTTCTAAGTGCTCTAAACAGCACAAAATAAGTAGCTGTGGTTGTGGTGTGGTTTTGTTGCTGTGGTAGAAATTGAGTTAACTTGAACTTTTGTGGCGATAATAATAAATACTAAAGCATTTTTATAGAATTTATTCCACCCGCTCTACAATGACATTGAAAAGAAGGCGGAGGGGTGGAAATACATTGAGGAAAATTGTATTTTTGCACAATTTTTTTGACATTTATGAAATAAACTAATGTCAGGAACCATCTGACGTGGCTAACGAAACAGCTTGCAGTTGTAGCACTGCACTATGGTCAGCCAGTTACTCATTTGGTTGGTAGACTAAGTATGTCGCAACCAAATCGAAGGCATAATAAGCGGAGAGGTTCCCGACTCAGAAATCGACTCTGAACTATTGTAAATTGTTCCCAAACATGTGGTTCACGGTCCTTGCGGCCAATGCAATCCAGAATCTGCATGCTTGGTTGGAAATAAATGCAAACAACGATACTCGCGTCCAGTGCTAGCTGACACATTCTCCGAAGACAATGGGTATCCTTTTTATCGACGTCGTTCTCCTAAAGCCAAGGGTAAATATTTACAATGAAGCTAAAATGGAATGACATTTTCGTCGACAAAAACTAGATTGATCCTTATTCGCCGCTGCTCTCCAAAACATTAAAGATACACTACAATAGCGAATTCCGTAACTCTATTAAATCAATTGACTACGTTTGCAAGTACGTGAACAGCCGCGACATGGCTACTTTCGGAATTGCTGCAACCTGCATCCTGCGTTGAAACTGCCATTGAATCTTCAGCTGACTGAAAAATCTACATGCAACATTTTAAGGAAATTTATAATGGCGATAGTGTTACAGAGTTGTAAAATAATCATTAACGAATGCGCAATGGCATAAAAGCGAGCATTGGAGGCCCTCGATCGGAATATGCAAGATCTGCATACTAACACGAGACGTTTTGGGGCGCAATGATTCTGCTAGCAGTCGATTTTCGACAATCTCTTCCAGTCATTCCAAGATCAACGGCAGCCGATCAAATCAACGCTTGCCTCAAACTTTCTCATTTGTGCCGTTATGTAAAGAAGCTTCAATTGACGACAAATGTGCGAGTTTCAATGCAAAACGTTCCGTCTGGTCAGATTTTCTCCAAACAATTCTTGGCAAATTGCAATGGAAAATTTCCAGCCGACGCACTATGGTTCAAAAATCAATTTTAGGGCGACATAAGTCAAATTTCTGACATAAGCAAATACAATAAACCACCACTCATATTTACAGCAATATATGTGAGTCATGATAAAACAAGAAAATTATCCTGGAAAGATGGGTACTTTTAACATATGACGTTACCAAAGTAAGAAAATTATTTGAAAAAAAATTTCGAAAAAAATAAAGTCCTTTGATCAAACGTGCATTTTTTGGAGTTTATAACCTCATTAACTTTCAGCTACTCGTATTTGATTTTATTGGTTTTTCTATATTACGTTTACAAGCGAAAAGGGGAATTAAAGGTTATTTCCTTTAAGTTACACCTGGTTTAAAAGGAAAGATTTTATTTATTAAAAAAAACTTTTTCACTGAAGATTTAAAATAAGTGCAAGCGATTGCAGGTTTTGAAAACATGACTATTTTGTTGTTCCAATATTATTGTATCGTGATAAAAAAAAACAAACCCTCCTATCTGCCCCTCTTTATACAACTATCGGTTTGTTACAAGTTAGTTGGACAAATTTACATGCAAATGTAAATATATTTTGGATGGTTTACATTATTATGATAATATATGTATGTATTTCCGACTGCCCTAACGACTTGTACAGAAGTTTATATTAGGTACATATCGTATTTTTCAACTAAATTAAAAGATCTTGTCCAATAAAGGTTGCCAGCTTTTTATAATTACTTAAGAATTGCAAAAGTTACTTGTTACAATATGGATATCAAATGAACGGTGTTTACTGAAATGTATTGCTTGTATTATTTTTAATCAAAATAGGCCTAGTTGGAATCGTTTTTCGAACGGACAGTTACAAATTTAAGGGAAAATAAGTCATTTAGAGTTATTTAGAGAGTGGTTAAAAATAAAAATCTTAGCCAGGTATTACTGCCAGAGGCGATGAACCTCCTTAAAGCGCCACACGCTGAACTACTTAATGAAATTGATAGGACAAACTAGTATCGCTACTGACTCCAGTTTTTTCTTAAACTACACCTCTTTTATGGACCTAACTGAGCAATTAATATAAAGATCTCTTATTTTTCTTCTTGAGCTACTCTCAGTAGCCCAATAGAATCTAAGGTTGTGGTTTTTAAAGTCTTCGATCCTTAAAAAAATATATGTAGTTGGTGCCACTTATTTTCATACTAAACCATAAACTTAAATGTAGAAAATAAGTTGCTATATGTTTAAAAATTAAAAATAATTTTTTTCAAAAGCGAACAGAGTTTCAACGAAATAAAAACAATATTATGAAAAACAAACTTTAATGGTTTTATGTGGGCGTTGGAAAAACGTAAAAATGTGCTTAATACTTGGAAGTGCATGTTAAAAAAAAATACATTCATCTATAGAAAGTATTCTCTCTGAAATATTATTAGAACGGATATTGTAACATAACTTTAAAATTTTGTCTGGGTGGCAACCCGAAAATATGTCTGGAATAAAACACGTCAGATTACCTTTCATTTGATACTAATATTGTCATATTTTTTATAATTGAACGGAATGTGAATCTTATCCATTTCTTGTGACCATAGATTAGGCTATAATTCCGGTGCCGGTAGAGGTATCGAAGCGAAAGTTAGTTTCAAATGTGCCCCCTCTAAAGTAGATTACTTTTTCGTGCTAAATGCGAGCTCTGAACCACTGTGCAACGTTTCCACCGCACTGATCACGCTTCCGCCAAATTTCTGACATTTCACGAAGACGAAAGAGGAAATCATTACCGAAGTATTCCCATACATCGGCCAAAAATATGACAATCGCGATTGGTTGAGTCATTGGTGTGATTTTGGTGACAAAATTAAGGATGCCGATTATTTGAATTTATTAATTCAAAATGTAATTCCTGGAGAACTGACGTCATTCAAATCAATCAATTGTGTAACCAACGCAGATGAAGCAGCCAATTATAAATTGTGCAATGGTATTAAAATTATCGTTAATCAACTCATAAAGAACTTAATTCAAGCAACTATACTCAAAGGCAAATATAAGGATGAGAAAGTGCCCATTCCTAGAAATTCTTTGATTCCAACGGATATGCCTTTTGAATTCAAACGTATTCAGTTCCCAGCTCGTTTTGCATTCGCTATGACAATAAATAAAGCGCAAGGTCAATCTTTGAGAGTATTTGGAATTGATCTATCATTCCCATGCTTCTGGCATTTTCGCGTGTGAAACGCCGTCTTTATTTATTTACGCACAAGACAACAAAACGAAGAACGTAGTCTATCGCGAAGCGTTGACTTGATCTGACACATCATTCTCTCGGTTTCTTTGCATTCAAAAAGTGTTTCATTCATTTTAAATTAATTTTGGGCGGGACGAAGTTCGCCGGGTCTGCTAGTGTACATAAATATATATATATTATATCAATTGGATTAATTGCATGAATCCATGAATATTGAATGGAAAGACAATGATTGAAAATCAATGGCGAAAACTTTTAACATAAAATGGACAAATCTTATTACAAAAATTAGGTTCTGGATAGAAGTGAGAAAATTCAAAAAAATTTTAGATTAAAACCCGTTTCAAGAACCTTGCAAACTAAGGAGTGAATTTTTTCGAAAAATTCGATATGCATACCCTAAGTTTTTCCTTTTAACCTAAATAGCATATATATAAAGTTGTATAGCTATAGGATAACGATAACCCGTGCTGACTTGAAGTTGAAGTTTTGGTTCTGAACTTGTACTGAGATAACCAAGCAGTGCGGCAAAATTTAAACAATCTCCATGGGCGTCACCGGATTGAAATTTAGTGTGGAGAAGCTCGAAATTATTAAGTTAGCATTTCAGGGAACTATTTTTATATATATAAAGGAAAACTTAACTACGCCCATGGCCACATACACTGGAACTGAAGCGTATTAAATTAAATTTTTTAATTTTTCAAGGATATTAAAGGAAAACCATTTTATTCATGGCGTCTTTCGTTTTTTCTCTAAATGGTGTCTTTCATATCAATCATCCGTTTCAAATAGAGTAAAAAAAGATCCATCTTACAGTCGCTCTTTAGTTTCAACAAATTCCGCTAAGATGACTAGTGTTTCATTTGTATACCTTTAGTCCTGTGACGTTTCGACGTTCGTTGTTGTTGTGGCGTCACTACTAAACCCTGTCTAAAATGGCTAGTTTATCAACCGTTGTTGTCAAGTTCAACTAACAACAATCCCACGGAACGTGCTGTTTACTGGATCAGACAAGAGGAACTTAATATACTTTTATGTTATTTAGGTCAAAAAAAAAATATATAGAGGGCACGCGCATAGAATTTCGCCAAAAAAATTTCTGGGACACCCTAATGTACATCGATAATCTTGTACGCACCGTATTGACAGCACCCATTTCCTCTTTGAGAGCTTTTTTGTCGAATTTGTGTTCGTTGCATTCTTCCCGCAATGTTGCCAATTCGTTATTTGCGCTTTCAATTTCCTTCATCAATGTTTGATTATGCTCCTCGAAGTTTCTTGTTCTGCAAAAAGAAAAAAAACGATTCTTCAGAAATTTTATAAACTCATGCAGTATTTTGACAAGCCGCATTGTGTGAAATGGAACTTGCGAATGTTTGCATTATTCTTGCAATTAAATAGGAAAAATCTGCCAAATGTAAACATTTTTCTTAAATGACAGTTTATAAGAGAAGTGTAAATGATGTAATTATACATATGTATGTGTGTCATGGGGTTATGAATATGTGCACATACATAATATATATACATAAGGGTCGTCCAAATAAATGTTTCCCAGCCACCCCTCAGAACTGAAGAATATCGAAAATAAGGAGACCTGACTTGTGCGCTAGGGTATATTAACTTTCATGAACATGAAATGGTATATTAACTTTGGTCCGAGCCTAAAAAATTGTAAGTACCAGAAGGAGCAGAGATAGACCCATCAATAAGTATGCCGATATGATCAGGTTGACAAGTTGAGTTCATTAAGCCATGTCCGTCTGTCCGTCTGTCTGTTTGAACGCAAACTAGTCCCTCAGTTTTGGAGATATCTCGATGAAATTTGGTATCGAGATGTATTTTTGTATTATATTAGACATTTGTCGGAGCTGGTAGGATCGGGCCACTATAGCATATATCTCCCATACAACCGATCGTTCAAATAAGAG
>JAPVRG010113077.1:0-17733 GCA_029783565.1 Rhagoletis cerasi | reverse complement strand
AATTTCGGTAGTAAATTTTAATAATTTCGACTCGTTGTTGGATCGTATATCTTTCCATGATGAAATGGCAAACCTTACTGAAGAGAAATGTCAAGACAGCGGGAAAAAATATGGCGTCGTTTGTAGTCCCTATCGGTCTACTTTTGTAGCGTACCTTTTCAAAAACCCTTTATAATAATTATCGGTCGACTTTTATTGTTTTCTCTTATAATTGTTATGTCTCTGCAACTTTGAATTCTCTCCCCTATTGGGTATGTGGTTGAGAGTAAAATTGCCTTCCATCATGTCATACATTCATTTTGCACTGCATTGTGACCCTTGAGTTTTGTGTTGTCCAAATTCACACGTAATAAATATTCTAATTGGATAGAAATTCTTTTATAACGACTTGACACACTTTATTTTGCAGATTCTAAAGCCTGTTATCAGTACCAGCACAAGAAAAATGTGTCGACAGAAGTGGTCGAGGGTTTCCAACCTATTTTCAGTCCTTGTTCTATCGGATCTTTTCAACATTTCACTTATCGTATTTTCTCATCCACATTCCCTAAATCTTAACGCATCACTTAACATTTCCGCAATCCACAGCAAATGTGACAAGAACGAAAAATCACAAATCTCATGTACGAGCATGTCAACAAAGGAGACAATTTTCACGCCAACATTCCAAAAGATGAACCACCGAAAGCGTCCAAGCAAGGATGTTGCGACCTTAATAATGTTGATGATGACCAAAGTGAAAGAACCGGAATACGGAAAACAGGGGGGAACATACATATGTATGTATGCGTGCAAATATCCATTAACATTAACAGTCCGGGTAACGAAAGCTTTCAGTTTTACACTTTCACAGGGCGAAAGATGAATAGTGAAATAGGATAAGAGGAGAGTGCAAGGGTAAAAAGGAATAGAGCAAGAGGAGACAGCAACGATCAACATAGTGATTCACACCATGGAGCCACTAACCAAAGTGCAGACACTATGGCTGTCGTTGGACAAAAGCTCTTATATTTAGTTGGGAGTATGAGTATGTATCACCTGCTTACATACGTATGAAAATATGTACGTAAAAGGATGTGTGTGCGGAATGTATGCACATGAAGGCATATATTTGTATTTTATCTATATGTTTGCATGTGTGAAAAATCATTAACGCCGAGAAAATTTCCACACCAAAGCCAAGTGCTGAGTATGCGCATGTGGACAGACATCAACTTATTTAAGCACATGCGCACATACATTTGTACATACATACATACCCCGGCAGAAAAAGATATCAATTGATTAAAAATTGCAGTTTCCGGAAAATAACTAACTTGTAGTTAGATATGGCAAACTAACTTCAAGTGAGTTGTAAACCCATGCGGGAGTAATGCAGACGTAATTGGGAGTTTGTTTTCTTCAAACAAGTTTCTTTTTAAATATCCTCATTCAAAAATTTCGTTGAATAGAAATTTTTGTTCTGCACTTCACAGATGCTTTTTCGAATTCGGGACAAATAACGGAATTCAAATATGGGACCACCTAAAGCAGAATATGTAAACAAAGAAACAAATATGTAATGTCAAAAAAGTAAATAAATAAAAATAAAAATGTACAAAAATGAAAAAATCTTTTTTCTTTTTTGATGTTTTAAGTCCAAAAGTAGTTTCTACAAGTTAGTTGATTCTTAATGCTTGGGGTAGTTTCTTGATTATTTTTCGGTCATCGCCATACAAATATGTTAGCTTTCCTCAAAGAAAACCAACAGATAAAACTGACCTTTAGTTCATTCCAAATCAGGTTCAAGTTAGTTGAAAGTTAGATTCATTTCCTGCAGGGACATACGTACGGTTGTTTAAATGTAAGTTTATCGTTGTGACAGTAGTTAAATTACCGAGGGTTTAAATGTGGCAGTGAGGCACATTAACACCGTAATGTGCAAAAATTTATACTCAGTATATATCTACGTACATACATAAGTTCACATGTATAGGAGTGTAGGTGCACTAATGCGCGTGCACATATGTATGCATGTACATCAGTGCTCGGCAGCCCATAGCATCGCGGGGTCGACAATAATCGTATTTTTCACACAGACACGATCGGCAATTCATACGTACGCAAAGCTGTGTACGCGCTGCAAAAAATGCGACTAATCCGGAATCGCAAAGGAATATGCGGCTATTACAACTTTTGAACTCTTTATATAGAATGAACTGTTCGCTTTTGTTTGAGCATATCCTATGAAGAGACTTTAGTTGCTTTTAAGAAATAAAAATAAAAACTTGTCCCAACTGAGATTCGAAGCAGGGACCTCAGGTTTGCTCTCTACATGCCAACGCCGCATATAAAATTTCGTTAACTAAGTGCCTACATATCATTAAATCGTTAACTGTATCCGTTAGAAGTGAGTTGGGGACTAACTGATCTCCAATAATACCCGTATGAGACTAGTTGCGACTAATTAATGCCCAATTGTACCCGATTGAGACTGATCTCGGAATACTGTCTTTAGGAACTCGTCGCACAATTTTTTTGCAGTGTATGTACCACCGCAAACAAGCATAAATATTTTTATGTGCGTGCGCTCGTTTTTGCCCAGCACTGATGTACATACTTCAAACAACATGGCCGCTAAGGACAACGACGAGTTGCTGAGTGCTGATTGCATGCATGCTTACATGCCTCTGTATGTACGTAAGTGCGATAGTGTGTTTTGGTAATTTACGTACAAAGTTCGCCATGTGTAAGCGAAGTTCGCTTGGATTAACTGTTGTTGTTGTTATGTGTGTTCCCAGACGCATGCATGCACTATGTACGTATGTGTGAATAATACTAGCAAACATTTTCAATGAATAATCGTTGCATACCTAAAGGCGCTTAAGCAACTCTTCTATACATACATACATGCGTATGTACATATAAATAAGTATCTTCTCTTTACTTCAGGGGGGTTTGATTGGTTACAACCGATGTATTTACAAGCTAAATGAAAGTACGTCTTTGTGCCTCGGAAAACTTGTGAAACCCTAAGAAAAAGTGGTCAATATAAGTTATGGAGCTTTATTGTTAAATGTCGAAAATGATTCTGGGGCAGTTGTCTTTAAATTGAGTAAACAATTTTAGCGCCTTTAACGCTGTAAGTTTAGATCGAGTATCTAAACTGAAAAAGGAATCTAAATAGAAATGCAGATTGAAAAATGCAAACATAGTATCTTACGATGAAGCTAATTAAGAGAGATAAGGATGTTGATGACAATATCGATAACACTAGCGATATATGTTTGTATCGATAGCGACATTGATAACGGAAATGTTGGATTCGAAATGGAAAGTCATAATTGAAATTTTAAGAGTTCATACATATGATAGCTTTTTAGACAAAGAGAAAGTATGAAATCAAAATTGCCTTCTCTCTGTTTTGTCACCTTGGGGATAACAATATACTAATTAGCAAATTTCAAATGCCAAAGAAGATGTTTTTGAGTTAAAATGTGATCATTTATTTGCATCCCATTTAGTGTGAAGAAGAAAAAGGAGAAACATATTGCTAAAAACAAAAAAGAGCAATTTAAACAGTGCAGACTATTTGGCAAACTTTCGATTGGTTGCATGCTTCTTTTTGAGTACTAAAAGACCGTAAAACGTGATTTTCGGAGCTCAGGGGGTTATGAAACCGCCGCAAAATGGAAAATGAGCGAAATTAATTCAACTTTCGAAGACTTTAAAGATGAAAATTAATTTAAAAAATACACACTGGGTGCTTCCTACCTACCATTGCTATATGACTTACTAAAAAAAATTTCGAATAAGATTTATTTGGCTAGTATTTAGTTCGAGAACCAATCAATAAAATTTCTAAGAAATTAATATGTAAAAGTTTCGAACATTTAAAGTCTTTAACATTTATTTCCGTTACATAAAAGTGCATACTATACCGTGTTGAAGGACATATTAAAATTTCATGTACGTATATTTGGTTTGTGACAATATCATTCTGAAGAAAAAACTGAATGTTATTGCGATGTTGAATAAATAAGTAATATAAAGTGGTGATGATACCTTGAAGCTTTGGAATCAATACTTAACCATTTTTGGCTGCCTATATCTGCTTACTTAGAAGTACGGAACAAATAACAAAATATTTAAATTTTCGTAGGAGTTATTTTTTGAAAAAATATGTCCGTTGGAATATCGCCAACTAGCCGCTTTCCTTTATGATGGTCAATTCGTTTTGAATACTGCGTAGCAAGTCTAAAGGAATATGAAATTTTAGTTACGGGACGGCCATATTGAAAGGAAGTATTTCTAACTTAGGAAACATTCATTTTCAGGCCTCCACCAAAATATGTTCAAACGTTAATATCCATACGTGAAAGTTAAATTTCAAAAGGATTTTGTTACACCACATCCCAGTTTCTTTTAAAATGGGTAAAAGCTTCCACTTTTAGTTCTATTATTTTCATGGAACATTATTTTTTTCTATTTGTTTGAGGCCTTGCTCCCCTGATTTGGCAAAAAACTTGAGTCTCGCAAATCACGCTTTACATTTCCTCCAACTACAGCTTGTACCATTCGAAAAAATGTTCCCTAGAGGGCACTAACGAGGAAGTGAGGGACATGTTATTAATTTCGTCATATCCCTTTATCACTTTAATGGGAAAAGAACCAGAAGGACAATATTTTCCTATATACACGACGCCAAAGTGTTATTAAAATAAATATTTATCTATCATCTATAACTTAATTTTTATTTATTGATTAACGCATATTCATAAAAGTTTCTATATGTATAAAAAAATCATAAAGCAAAGCCAAGTTTTAAACGTTTATTAACTAATAAAAACTTTCGAAGATTTTCAAGACGCACGTTATCATATATAGCATACACGTTCATACATAGCACTATGCTTCCAATGCCTGTTTTTCTGGACAAAGCAAATAAGTAGATGATTTTAAAAAATATGAATTTTCTACTGATTGGCATATGATTTCACACATTTTAGTAAACAAAAATTTAACCCTTGACGACCGAGCGGTCTGAAGGGGTCACTTTTTAATTTGTAGTTTAATTAAAAATTTTGAATGCGGGTTTTTTAAATATTAGTATGAAAGAAGAAAAATGTCATTTAATTATAAAAAAAAAACTATTTATTCAGTGGCAATTTTGCAGCAAAAAATTTGTAAATAGCCCTTCGTTTACTCTCTTTATTGAGTTTGTTACGTACGGCTCGCCAGACACCACGCCTCCTTCCTCACAACGCGAAGACCTTTCCACACTATGCGCCTGCATCCACTCACATGCTTTCTTGCGCCTCGGAATACGCTTGCTTTTAGCACGAGCTAGCTCGTAGGGATGTGGGTTGTTGTGACCACCGTTGCATGAAACCGCACCACACAAAAACTCGATCCCCTCATCTGTTTGACAGGGACACCAAACACCCATCCTTTCATAATCCCCCACCAATAGCTGTCCGATGCCCTAACTCTCTTAAGGGCTTTTGCTGTTATTAGTGGAATATGGCCAGCGATCAACTTCCCTCCCTACCATGGTCGACAGTGGCTCACAATATTTATCGACCTCAAACACTCAGCAGCGTATCCTCTACGCTCTTATATTATCCTACCCATCGTCCAATGTCCGTCCGACCACCCACATCTGGAATGAATTATCAACAATTAAATTGATTAGCAATTCGTTATGATTTATTGTACAAAACCGCTTACCTACTACACATTGCCCTTATAAGTAATTACATATGTATATGACCTCTTCAAGCGGCTGCTTTGGACTGAATAAAATTTTTGTAACTTAAGTCTGATGAAAGGTATAGTCAATGCTAAAAATATTACTTAATCTCACCTGATATCGGTCTTATTCGGCATATCGCGTACAACTCATGATGGAACTTTCAAAAGGGCTAGGATGAACTGGTTCGGAGACGGTAGGGATTTGGGGCGCAAAGTTTTCCCACTATACTCTGCAGCCTTCCACCAACAAGACGTCTTGCGCGGGCAAGCGCGATCTATTGCAGTCTTGGCCCTACAATTTCTCTCCGCCTGTTCCCCCTAACTAGGTTAGCACCCTTATAACGCAAACGATCACGAATATGAGATTATGCGTCTCACAAGATTTTTTCTTCAAAAATGTCAAATTAGGTGGTGCAATAAAAGTTCAGTTTTCAAAATACATCGAAAAATTTCTTAGATAATGTACAATAAACTTGCGCCACGTTTACCAAGATTTATGATTGCAGTTCAGGGTCGCATTCGCGAACACCAAATTTATTTTTAAATCAGTATGACCGCTACAAGTTCTCCCCGCCAAACCGTAAATAGTTCACTAGTGATAGTACCAAGATAACCTAGAAAAATAGCCGTTTTCCCTGAAATCGCAAAAAATCGCAACATAAAATATGGTGACCTAAGTTCATAAGATATAATACCTTCATCCTTGAATAACCGTATCTTAGCTAAACCTTGCCAAAATTTCCTATATCGGAAAATATTCTATATCGGACCCACAAAGCTCGCGTTGCGCATTCCTCATTGTACCAGTTGTTCTTTCGGCTAGAGTCCGCTCTGAGGGCAGGTGTGAAAATCAAGTGGCGAAGACGCTGGCAGTCGGTTGTGATTGCAGCTTTTCAACGTTGAGATCTCCTTGCGTTTCTGGGGAGCATATTTTTGCCGCACATAGGCGTGTACGTATCTTGGCTGCAACGACGTCTAAACTGTTTATTACACGGTTTGTAAATAAGAAAAATGCGAACTCCGCGATACTACATATGCAGTTAATTATTAATTAACGTACCGATTTCACTATTTGATACCAAACAGAAAATATGATCTCTAAACGGTGTATTCCAAGATTTTATTTCCATTCCGTAAATATGATTAACACTGTCTGTACAAAAAGCTATAAAAAACAATTAGGCATGCATATTTCCTTTGGTCCTTGACCGGGTTTCTTCCCAATTCGTGGTATACCCTTGGATGTATTTAGTCGTTCAAAAGGAAATACTTATAGTTTTGATCCCCTATCCACAAAAGGCTGAAAAGTACATTTTCTACACTTAGAACCATATACAGATCCCCATCTCTACGAAGGATATGATAAGTAATTCTTAAAAGAGAAATAAAAGGAAAACTTTCTATGTACAAACATTTTTCTTTCCCTTTATGTTTCAGTTCGCAAATTATTCATGAAACTCAGATGCGTCACACTCAATTCAGCTCAACTCAGCGCAACTCAGCACAACTCAAACCAACTGAAAATTATATTGCCCAACCGACTGAGAGAGATGACTTATTGAGGTTAGAAAAGTTTTTATACCTAAGTACAATGTAAGGGAGCCATTTCCCGACAGACGCCAAAACAGCTTGAAAAATGTGCGTAATGGCTGCTGTAAAAATATTCGTACACAAACACTTCAATAACTAAATATGCATACATACGCAAAAATGTTGCGAAACTGTAGAATGGTGAAAGGCATTATTGGCAACGAAAAGGATGCAAGGCGAGGAGAAAAGGCAGCGTCAACGAGGAACAGAAGGACTTTGCTGCGGCAGTTATGCAAATTGTTGTAGGTTGTGTTGTTGCGGGGGAAAATTGTGTGCTTAGCTGAGAATTTGCAAAAAACATTACGAATGTGGTGCGAAAAGAAAAATTTGATTTATAAGCCAAGGCAAGGTGGAGCAGACAAGGAAAAAGTGAGCGAAAAAATAATATCATCATACTCCTATACCTTTTAGGGGGCAGAATGGGAATGCAAACAAAAACTTGTGAAGGCCTAACTTTTAAATGGAAATACATGTACACTGCTGGAAAAAAGTATTGGCACAGAGAATTTTTCGCAATATATGCAAAGTTCTTTTCTATAATTTTCAAAATATACTTTATACCACAACGAAAAACATAAAAAAAATCTCTAAACTTTGCGCAAAACTCAGGAAAATTCTTTTAAAAAGACTCATTAGAAAGTTGCAAATTTGTACGCAAATTTATTGCATTTTCCTGAGTAGTTCAAAAACTTGAGAGATTTTGTTTTTATGGTTTTCGTTGTAGTAGAAAGTATATTCTTATAGAAAATTTGCGAAAAGAAATTAAAGAAAAAAAACTTTGCATATTTTGCGAAAAAATTCTCTGTGCCAATACTTTTTTCCGGCAGTGTACATTAGACCGTACCGGAAAAAAGTTCGGCGTACATTCCTGATCCTGAAATATTTTTACAAAGTAATTTCGAAAACAACTTTATTTTATTTTCGGCCGAACGTAGAGGTCGCCTTTTTACATTTTTCGTTATATCTTCGGCATTTATAGTCGGATGGCAAAGTATGATATATAGATGTTCATGTCTCGAAGACACAATTTTTTTGTTTCGAAATTCATTGGACTCAAGTACCCCGCTCTAGCACTTGCCTACCAGATCTCAGTTTCTACCGCTCTAACATACCATCCTAATGCAGGAAAATCTGCCGAATAGCCTAATAAATGACATTCTGAGTTCTGATTCGGTTAATGTGGACAAATCTGTTAAATATAATAAGGAAACTCGATTTTTAACTGTCAAATTCGTTACCTTTTTGAAAATTCAGATTCTTATTAGGATTTCCAATCATTGAAATCCTTTTTAGAAAAAGATATACATTTGCTTTGTATAGGTAAGAATTTTTATAAATATTTGGTTAGTGAAATTTGAATTATACTCGGATTACGCATGCTCACCGACTAATAGTGGCAACTAGAAAATCATTATTTCTAAAGCAATAGTTTTCCTGCAGGTATACAATTTCTTGTTTATGTGTTAGAAACAAGATGACAGCCTTGGCAGGAGTCATAGTAATTTATGTTTGTTTAGGGACTTTGGGATCGATAGGTTAGGTTAGGGGGTTGGGATCGATGCACATGCTATAAACAAACAAACCAGTATCTCATTGGCTTTACGAAGATGTAATCCATGAGTGAGTGTAAAAAGTATTTTGGTATTTTCAAGTTGAAAGCTTCATATGGCAATAAAGTTTATTTTCGATAGACAGCGCAAATGCAATTTAATGCCTACGTAAATATTAGATGGTGCTATATATCTATGTAGAAAAAAACTTAAAGTGTCATAGGAATATAGATTTTGTGTTATTACACAAAAAAAAAAGGATTTGTAATAAGGTACACCATAAAATAGATAATAACCTGGAATTTTATCAAATGCCTAGCAAATGCCCAGCATGCTTCGGGGCGCCTCATAAAAACTTTTGCGTTGACCAATTCAAAAATAGTATTGAAGCGCAAAAATGGTTGTAAAGTAAAAATTCTTAGTTTAGGTTGAAGCGACTGAAGAGCAGAACCCTCCTAACACATAAGCCCAGAGTAAAAGTGCTGTGATACCACGTGGAATTACTAAACCCTTTATAAGCTCACTCGGGTACAAACCACTTTTTTGACGCTATGAAATTTGCTGATGGTCTTATTTCCACCTGTGAGATCTCTGCAAGAATTTCATAAAATGTTTTGCCACGCATGCCTTCTCGTCTTATATGATCTTGCAACTAAAATATTGGTCCGATGCGGTAACCTCTAGCCTTATGTCTTGTAAGCCACTAAAAGCCTTTATAAGCAAAGTCAAGAGCACAGATGTGTGTTTTCTGCTATCCACGGTGTTTCAAAAGACGAACGAGTTTTCCCGTTCATTGGCTAAATGAGCCGTACGATCTCTTAAATATCGTGGAATGCTTTTCCGTCATCCCCTGTCAAATTTGGTTTAGAGATAAACCGGTTTCAGCATTGTGTCATCTTCAGTGTATTTTTTCATTCCAGTCGGAAACACCAACAACCAAAATGAGGCTTATAAATATCGTTCAAATGGGGACATTGGTATAGTTACCGTGTTCTTTTTTGGGAGGATATGGTCGAATTTTTCCTTGATAATTCGTCACTTTTGCAATTCCTCTTAATATCCAGGTATTCAAGCACCTATATTAATTAAATTCCATAAATCTTGGTTATCTCGATCAGAGATGTACGGCATTCAGTAAGGGAATTTGCATTGTCTATGTGTGAGTGTAAAGCTTTTTTTAGGCTGCCTGAATACAGCAAAATATAAAGATTAGTTACACCCGTGGCAGATGAGTCAAAGTTTAACGTGGGTACCTGCCTGTAAGGCCTAACCCCACGGCGCTCAAGAGTACAACGGATTAAATTAATGCGTTGATCACCGCCCCGCAATCATTCTGTGGGTAACAATTGGCAGAGTGGGTGTACCTACCTAAATCTCTGCCGTGCTATGGGTCCGGCACCCGGTTGCAATGCAACACCACATTGAGCCGACAAGCAAGCTCTACCCGCATTTGGGTTTTAAACCACCACGATAGTCCCGCAACCCATGGAATCCCCTGAGGGGAAACACCCGTGACCAGTGTACGTGCAAAGGATATCTGAATGGCTAGAGATCCATAAACTCTTGATCCATAAACTACCTTCTTTGAGTCTTATTGCTGAAAAACGGCCGAGATAACATGTGAAGCAGAGATAGATACAAGATCGCATTAAGGTGTATACGTGCGCTATAGAAATGGGAGCTTACACAATCTTGCACGGCTTAGTATACATACGTAACCTAATCTTTCATTTATTCATTTAAAAAGTAAATTCATATTACCTAAACATAGAGTCAAAGCAGACCATAAATACGAAGTTTTTAAATATCTCGACTCCAGCGCCATCCATTTTTCGCACAGAACTTTTATTAATAACTCGACTCGACTTGAAGCGGACAAACAACAGTATTTTCAAAGAAGTGCCGTTACACACTTTGCAAATAAAATGAGCAGCACATAGAAATTATTTTCCCCCACAGGTATATTATTCAGTTCGTGAACCATAAATATGATGTTATCGAAAAATTCTGCTTATACCTGGTAAGAAGCGGTTTCCACCCGATTTTGTTTCACTTTTGTAGATATAGAAAATGAACGGGCAGCCAAATTTGTATATTTAATTAAATAAATGATCAACAATAATTAACCGCCTTTAAATTCACAGAAGGGAATTGCGGGAAATTTTGCCCCTTATTCTTATTACTTTAAACGAGCAATTCTTGTGTATATGACCAATTCTACAGGAAATTGAACTTTTTCTAACGTTGCCAGTGCACTTTCTAGGCTTATATCTTTAAGAAAAAATTATGTGTTAAACAAATTTTTGCACAGAAACACTGACTTATTTTGGTTTCGGCGTTCTGCTAAAAAATTTCTTTATCAGATAATTTTGTCTTAAAGATATAAGCCTGAAAAGTGCACTGGCAACGTTACAAAACTCTCAATTTCCCGTAGAATCGACCATATGTACATATCCATAAGTTTCTCGGAAACGGCTCTAACGTAGCAAAATGAAAAATCGTATTATAAAGAGTTTCGAAGTTGTGTTTCTTCCAAATGTCAAAAACTTATTATTTGTCACAGTGAAAATACACTAAAAATTATTTGTATCGTGCTAATATCTATAGAAATTATCAGGGTTTGAAAAACAGTCAGCACAGCAACAACAGCCAAGCATTTGCTTTTTTCTAAATTGTTGTTGCTTTGCATTCGATATCATGACATGCCGAAGTCAAAGCACAGCAAAAAGAAAGAATTTAGCCTTTTAAAACCCTTGGAATTATGAAATCAAGTGTCGCACTTGATTTATGTGAAGCAAGAATGCACTGTAACTTTAATTTTAGCGTTTACAAAAAAGAGCAATTGTCTCTGTTGAAATGATTCAGTTTTTATCGTTAAGGCAATTATCAAAATAATTCTATTTTGGTTTTTAACGAGGAGAAATTCAATCGTTAACGCTGAAACTGTAGCATACATTTAGGCGCTAGGTGTTAACAGTGAGTTGGCAATGGCATACAACAACTTTTAGTTGATTTATTTTGTTTCAATGTTAACGATTGATGATTTCTTTCGTTTAAAATTTAACGATTGAGTTTTGTTTCGTTAATTTAGTTTGTATAGCATCTCTGATGTGAAGTAATTTGAACAAAACGAAGTAGTTTACGTACAGCGCTGTAATGTGAAACATCTCTAGTTGTGCTTCTTTTCCATTAAATTTTTCTAACACTGTGGTTTGTGATAGCAATTTGACGGACACGAAAAAGTGCAAATAATAATTATAATAATTTAAGTCTTAAATCGTTCGTTGAGAAGTTTTATTTTCATCATGAAACGAAACTTGTTCTACTTTGGGCGACAAACTCCTGAGCAAGATAATCCAAAGAAACAATGCTCCAAAGTAAGTACACATTAAACTTCGTATTCAATGAATATTTTACTTATTATGAATTTGGGGCTTAATATTTTAAATATTTTTTTCATAATAACACGAAATTTCCATAATAGATGAAATTACATCGCCTTGCTTAACATTAGGGCCGTTAGTGCACCATTCTCCAAATTTAGAGAAGGAGGCAAAGGAAGCTGGTGCAGCGGTGAATGAAAACATACATACGTACAAAGAGTATGCGCGTATTGGGACACACGTCACTGTTGGCACTTACAAATTTGTAACACTTTTTCTACCTAGGATCCAGCAATGGCACCAACAATATTGCCACCCCGGAGGTCAAGCGAAGAATAACTATAGCCAACGGGTGCTACTTGGACTCGGTCGGCAATTAAATAGCAAAGCCCTTTCTCGACGAACAAAAATCTCACAAACATGGACGATGGTGACGAGCACCGAAGAAGATGGAATGTCGGACTGTACGAGCTTTTTAACGTCATGAACATAGTTAAGCGCATAAGAATACAAAGACTCCGTTGGCTTGGACATGACACCCATGAGTGCATAACGAAAGCAAGGGCGCCCACGAGCACAACGGAAGGACCAGGTGAAGAAGGACCTGTCTGAACTTGGGATAGACAAATGGTGGTACTTCAAAAGGCAAGAGGCAATTGGCGGAGTTTCTTGGTCTCGGTGCAAAGCGACATATGGTTTTAGTGCCAAATCTTGTTTCCAAACCCAAAGAAATTGCTCGGACACAGCTCTACAACTGAAAGAATTGTTTCAGCAAACGTTTATTTGGAGGAAATCTGAAAAATACTTAGACAAAAGGTGTGTATGCAGTACAAAGAAACGGTATGTGGATAAATTAAGCGTTTATGAGCCGAAAGTCAACCCTCATCTAAAAAGTCACGGACTAAGTATCACACCTCCGGAATACGCAGATAGAAACTACCCAAAGATCTGAAGCAGTTTCTGTGTTACCTGCCTGTTCAGCGCATTCGTAAGCGGCACCAGCAGAATACATCTGAAGTTAAGCCTAGATGAACTCACAAACCCACTCCGTTTCTTGTGAATGACCTCTGAGTTTTATCTATACTCGTCATACTAGCTGAAAACATGATTGTCTGCGAAGGTTCCAACTTTTCACTGCTCTTCTCAAATTCACCATCTTCTACCATTAATATCTATTAGCCTTACCGCCCATCACCACTTAACCGCAGGAATACTCCCATACAAACTGATTGCTCTTTAGCTTCCATATTGCTGCGACCCCTACAATTCGAATTCTTTCACTCTCCCATATATACTTTTATTTGCTTCTTATTCGTGTTGACGTTACAATTTTTGTGGTACTTCAGCTGGCTGTTATCATTGTTTGCCACTGTTTTTGCTCTTGTCAACGTTGACGTTACCACTACATCGGCGAATTGCACACCATTTCCACCCTTGCTAATGTGCAAATAAAAATGTTAAAAGGGTCCTGTAGCACTCAATTACACGCCCTGGTGACCATTTGCTATGGCAACGGTGCTGAGCGCAGCTGAAACCGAGCGAAATGAGGAACAGGCGCGTAGAAGGAGACTGGGAAAATTGTGTGGTGGGCGTAGACGCCTTGCGAATGTGGTGAATGTTGGGGTGTAGTGGCGCGTGGGCGTTTGCTTGCTATTTGCACGCTTTCTGCGCGCGCTTTTAGATACCGTTATGTAGCTGTACACATTTTTTTCGCTGCTGCTGCGTCGTTTTTACGCTTATGGCGCGTGAACGGAAGTTGCCATCTTGTTGATGGCAGTTAAAGATAAAATGTAATTCTCGTCGTCGTTTTTGTTTTGTTTTTGTTTTAATTCTCTATTCGCTCTCATTGCCCATCTAACGTTTACCACTGCTGCTGATGTTTTAATGTGCTTTGGCCTTTTCATTTTTTCTGACAATTTCGCGCAACAAAATGTGCTTGTCTCCCTATACCGCCTGCCGCATTTGCCATTGCCCTTTTGGCCATTTGCCATAGCGAAACGAGGTGGTTACTGGTGGGTAGTGCTGCTAGCAGGCAGGCGCGCATGCAGGTGGTGGCGCTGCTAATGGCATCGGTGAGGCGCAGTGGCAACGACAGCTTATGCGCTTCGTTGGCTTTAAGTGCCACTTTCCGTTGACTTGTTTTACGGCTTTCGCATTTCTTCGACACAATTTCTCTCCCTCCCCAGGTCATGTCGGTAGCAAAAATATTTTCATTTTTTGTTTTTTTTGTGTGTTTTTGACAGCGTTTATTTGCATTTTTCGCTCCGTCATTTTCATATCTGTGTGAACGTTTCTCCTTCCTTGGCGTTCGTCGGTTCATGGCTTCATGGTGTAGGGGAAAGCGTTTTGTCTTTTTATGGGTTTTTCCTAATTTGCAATTGTAAATAATTGCCTTGGAGCGGTTTTGTCATGTCGTTAGGAAATTGGGTGGCAGTGGTTGGCACTTTATTTTTTCTCGTCAGCATTTTTTCCTATTTTTGGCAATTTTCTCTTTACTTAACTGCTTTGCATAATTGCGAAAAATGTAATGTCAGTGCGAATGAAAGTTAAAATTTTTTTTACGGAAATTACGTGTAAATATGTATGCAGTAAATGCATATGTGTATGTAAATACTTACCAATTTTTTTATGAGTGCTAGAGGTATAGAAATATACTGGTGAAATATTAAAAAAAAGTGAACGAAGCTTTGTGTAAGTACATAGAGTTTCATAGCCAAATTCAAGTGTTATGAATGGTATTACACATAGTGAAAATAAACTTAGAATAGACAATTTATTTGTGATAGACCCTAGGATTCAAATCTCCCTAAAATTTGTGAAATGGAGTTATTCAAAAATAAATATATATTAGGCGCCCACATTTTTTTTCACTGTTGAGCCGAGACTATCCTCCGATTTAAAGTGGGCGACTTGATGTTGTAACACAAAGGGCGCTGTTGTTTTCTTGGAATCTTTAGGAGTGAGAAAATCAGAAGTACATATACTATACTACCACCGAAGTCTGTCGCCTTTTGCAGCGGAGTAACTGGTGTAAGCTGTTTTTAACAGAGGTAGTTATCAGTTAGAAACAGACAAATGTACATACGGATATATCCTGTGTAACGGAAGCGACATCCGCACGCGTTTAACCAAGCTTAAAATAGAAAAAAAGCGGAAAGATCGTAAGCAAACTATAATTATTGCAAAGTACTGGAAGAGTGCTATATTCCAAAAAAAAATTTTGGAAGGATAAACAGCTATGTACAAAGCAGATATTGAGGGGCGTTTGACAACGCAACTTTTGACTCTATGTGCTCTGCGGCCAGAAGACATGGTGTTGACGAAACCATCATAAGGTGGATGATAGGAGATTGCTGACCGTGGAGGTCAGAGGTTGGGGGAGGATGCCCTCAGGGCGGGGTGCTCTCACCTCTCTTGTGGTGTTTGATAGTGGACTCCCTACTAACGGAAATGCAAGACTTCGTTCACGTCCAAGCTTACGCGGATGATGTTTGTGCACTGTCATGAGGTAAATCTCTCAGAGAGGTTTGTGTTAAGCACAGAGAACCCTGAATAAGATTGATGAATGGTGCACTTTGCAAAGTTTTGCTGTCAATCCCAGCAAGACGACCCTGGTCTCGTTTACGCGGAAAAGAAAATTGGAAGGTCTCAAACTTCCAGTGCTTTGAAGCGTAAAACCGAGGATGTGAAATATCTAGGAGTAACTCTAGACACGAAGATGACACGGAAAACTCACGTCGAGCTGAAGGTAAACCGAGCGCTGAAAGTTTTCGGACAGTGTCGGAGAACCTTTGCCAAGACCTGGGGTCTGAGACCGGCTATGGTATTTTGGATGTACATAGCTCTAGTCAGGCCAATCGTCACGTATTCTGCTGTAGTATGGTGGCGCAGAACCATGGTCAAAACCACGGTTTCTGTGTTAAACAGGCAACAAAGGAGCGTATAGGCATTACGGGCGCCATGAGTACAACGTCAGGACCGACTCCTAATGCTTTGTTTAATTTGCCGCCTCTGGAATTAACGATCTAAGAGGAGGCAATGAAAGCGATGTATCGGCTGCACTCTTTTGGTCTGCGGCATGACGATCAGAGCTCTGGGCACAGATAGTTGTTCAGAAGGTTGTCAGAGCAATATCCTTTATTTTTGGCAACAACTGACAAACTGATACCTAGAGTCCCCTTTGGTAGAAAGTACGTCGTTAGATTTCCTACAAGGGAACAATGAAGAGATCGAGACACTCTCTTGGGAAGCTTGGTGAAAACTTTCTATACCGACGGCTCAAAGACTGAAAAGGGTACTGGAGCTGGATGGCAACTGGACGGAAACTTCAGATGCTTTACCGCTTTGGGTAAATATGACAAGGCTCTTTCAATCGGAAGTCTTTGCAATACTGAAAGTGGCAGACTGGATAATTGGCGAAAGGTGGCGCAGACATAAAATCAGGATCTGCAGTGACAGCCAAGCTGCTCTAACGGCCTTGGAAACCGCTCGCACCTCTTCAAAGTTAGTGCAGGAATGTAAGAGCCAAGCATAGCGGGAACGATCGGGTGCATTAAGGATCTCATAAACAAAACTCATGAGGGCCGTTGGTGCAGTATTGAAACCTGCAAAATAACCAGGTGTTTATTGAAAATGCCTGACAGGGTGGTAGCAACAGTTCTTCTCAGACAAAGTAGGAGTGATCTACGAGCCCTGGTAGGACTTATTACGGGGCATAATCCATGGGGACAACATATGGTCACCATAGGCATCATCGACGATCCACTGTGTACAGCGTGTTTAGAGGACGAGGATAGTATAGAGCATTTTCTCTGCCGCTGTCCGGCCTTCGCCAGGCTCAGATGGTACATTTTTGGGTCGGATGCACGGAGAATGGACGACGTACATTCTCTTTCCCTCAACAAAATGCTAAAATTCATATAGGAGTCTGGTAAGTTTGCGAAGGAGCAATAAACATCCACCCCCACCTACATATCCCTTTCCTCTAAATCCTGTCTCTTGGCATTAAGTACAATGGGCAATACTGGCTGAGTGCTTGGACAAATTTGTTTTTGGTTTTTCCGGCCACCCACAATTCCATTCCATTCCACAAAGGTACAAGCAAATAAAAAACGGTACGGACGCGACAAAAAAGGGAAGTGTTTTTTAACACATGTAGAAATATTCAAAATTCAGCGATGTTTTGAAAAAAAGTAATTTTCTTTGAATGTGGAAATGGAGGTCAAAGAATGCCTTTGGTTGGTAGACTTATAAATTATGAGAAATATTTCTCGCCTTTTTTTTATGAGGCATAGTACGAGTTACGGTGGCCGCTGTGGTGTAGTGGTAAGCAGTGCGCGCTTCCACTCCGCAGGCCTGGGTTCAAGCCCTGGTCAAAGTAACATCGCAAAAAAATGTAGAAAAAAGGTTTTTTCTTAAGAGCGGTCGCCCCTCGGCAGGCAATGGCAAACCTCCGAGGGTACTTCTGCCATGAAAAA
>JAPVRG010113070.1:0-11178 GCA_029783565.1 Rhagoletis cerasi | reverse complement strand
AATGAATTGAATGTGGAAGTGGAGGTCAAGGAATGCCTTTGGTTGGTAGACTTATGAATTATGAAAAATATGTCTCGCCTTTTCTTTATGGAGTATAGTACCAGTTACTGACGCGAAATTGCGGACGCGACAGATTTTCCCCAATAAATAAAATACAGTAATGATATTCATTTAACAAAAAATTAAGTATAACGTCACACGAATTTTAAGCACAGTAGTAAAATATACAATATATGCGTACTATTTGCCATAGATATTGTGAAAAATTAATTACATCGCTAATTTTTTTAACGAAATTTTTTCTTAAAATCTAGTACCTACTAACTTCGGAAACATGAACAAAATAATGTTCAAAAAGGGAAAAGAAGATTTTGAACGATAAAAATTAAGAATCCTCAATGGGGATGGGATCCAAAGAAATCCCATGGACACAGAAATGAACGACATATCAATCAATAGTAAATTTCACACAGCTTCGATGAGAAAATATGGGCCCCTTCGCACTTTTGAGCATTTTTTCGCCCATGTTTATAAGAACTTAGACAGCTTAAGCAAAAATTTCTTTGAAAAACTAGCGATGTATCGATTTTTTTCGTCATATCTTCGACATACAAAATTGTACGTTACGTAATTTTTACCAAATTAAAGGCATACATGTATCATTGCTCTTCATAAAAAAATTGTTTGGCTTACAGAAAAATTATTTAAATCAAACTGATCATTTTTGAATAATAATACCTGGTGGTTTCTTTAAAAATTCAATGATTTTATAGTAAGTGCAAACATAAGTACACTAATCTATGTTTTTCTTATTTGTCAAGTTCAAGGCTTCCGTATACCGTTACATAAATTACTGTTGAAAACCTTTCATGGTAAATTCCAGTACCGAATTTTAACAAACGAAATTTTTGCAAAATTCGTATTAATTCGCAACTAAGAGCCAATTTTAAGAAACGAAGGATATATTCACAGTCAGCGACCTAAACATACTCTAGAAATATGAATGCCGTTGTTTTTGTAAACCTTTGTCATTATACGGTTACGCACGCGACAATTTTTAACATCCTTACATTTGGTTATCCTTTAGTTCTGCTGGGAAATTAGTATGCAAATAGCGAGAGTAACCCAAACTAGCTTTGGTACTAAAATATTGGTGAATAAGGTAAACGCTACTACTCTCGCTTTCATCTAAGAAGTATATTTCGCGTCCGTAACCTTTGAAAAAAAGCAACATTTTTGACTTCACTTTAGACCATTGGTCGCAACTTTTTACATAATTTCTGGTATAAGAGTTAAAAACAGAAAATTTACTTAACTATTGCACATGTTTTCAATTCTTTATCAATCTCTATTGCAATTAGGGAAGCTTTTTGGAAATTATGTTTACTAAAAAATTTTTAATATAAGGAAAAGTAGTTAGAAAATTCCTTAATATCTTGATATGTGATGGACCGATTAGAATAATAATAATTTCAGTGCATGAAAGGCGAAATATGTAGCTAATAAAGTTTGGCCTAGGTGGGTTTTTATTTTTTTCCTTTTGGTTGTCGCTTTTCAGGATATGCCCATATGTGTCTTTTTAATTAACAAAACTTAGGAGCTCAGCAAAAATTGTTTTTGGCAACAAAATATCTCCGATGAACATTAAATTATTAAATTCAACTTTTATAAAAAATTCTTTTACCCCTTTAAGAAAAGTGCCTTTCATAGAATTAAATAAACAAAGTAAAGTGTTTTAGTCTCGGGTAGATTGAGGAACAAATTAAAAATTTCAAAAACATCCTTTAAAATTTGTATCCTTAAATATCCTTATATATATTAATAGCATTTTAATTAAACTAAGATTCTTCAAAACTCATTAAAAATTAAAGATAATTGAAGGATAAAATTTTTAAAGGACATTTTTGACATGTTCCAGACGGATAATTGAAAATTAAATTTATAATTAATCTTGTTTCGAATTCTTCTTTCATTTGATACCCATATCTCCATATTTTGTTTAAACTTTTGGAAATATATTAAAATTAATGATCCTTTGGAAAAAATCCTGACTACCAGGTAAAAAAACAAAAACACAGATTTACTAAATTGTATGTTCTTATAGGTACTGTGGGAAGTATATTATTACCGTCTTATGCAGAAGCTAAATGAGTAAATTAACAAAACAGGCAAACTGCACCAAGCTTATTCTGATAACTTTGACTGCAAGTCGGTACGGGTTGCCGTGGTGCGAATTGAATAAAATTTTATTCGGATACTTTTCAAGATAAAACCAATAAAATGAGTATGCGTCAGAAGAAAAACAACTTTGGTTTTTTGGGACAGACTAATGTACATACATATTATGTTTGTAGGTGTACGCGTAAGAAACTTCATTTTCTTCGAATTTTTAACTGCACATCAGGCGTACCTAATTTGCAAAAGATATAAAAAAAAATCCATCGCTTTTAAAATTCCCAAGCATATAACTGTCTGTCATCCGTTGTCTGATTTATATACTCACATAAAAAACGTAGACTAAGTACATTCTTATTTATCTTCTATACAGCGCTTCCTTCGCTTGTTTCGCTTCTATATTAAAATATTTCGCGTTGTAAAATGCACCTCAAATAAAAAGCGAAATGTGCGGCGAACAAACCATTTTGAGAGCAGACTGATGTTCGCTGTCAATAATTGTTGGTTGGCAATGTTACGTATACGCCGCCACCGACGTGGTGCACACTACATACATACATATAACTAGTATACCTAGGGAATATGCCAACTGGCAAGCAGCAAACGCAGCTAATATTTGAAATATACAAACAACAGCAACAACGTGAACTCTCAGTAATGCCTCGTTCCGGGTTATTGATACGCGACCCTTCAAGTAAAATGTACAAACATTTTATTTTAATATTCTCTTCCCCACCATAAATTTTTTTTTTTACATTTTACGGCCGAGCATTAAAATAAAACGCTACCATTTTTATCCTCTAGCCCTGCCTATCTGAGCGGCGCACATCCAACGTTTATAATCTCAATTTCTGCGGTAATCATATGCCGTTATGCATACAAACCTCCCGCGGACGGCGAAATCCGATAAAAACAAAATTCATTGATGGCCGTGATGAAAATTTATATTGCGAATATTTACTGTGGAAATCTGCTCAACTAAGTAGCGGTGAAGTCGCGCCAAACACACACCTCATAAACTGGCTATAATATCGATAGTACTTCAGCGAAGCACAACTGCGGCAGCAATAGCAACAACTGGGAATATGAGCAGAGGGCCACAGACCGAACCAGATGCGAGCTGTTAGCGCAATCGTGGCCATGGTAATGGCGAATTTGTCGTCAAGCGGGACACATTTACATACTTACATACGTGCATACGCTGACTGACGAAAATAAAAGTAAACTGAAATAAAATAAATGTACTGAAATACAACATTAATTTGATTAAATTGAGCGTAAGATACGAAAGCGGTGCATTTGATTGGTGGCTGTGCACTGTGATCGGGGAATTCATAGCCACATTTTTGTGTATGGAAAATTAAGTATCTACGTGGTTGTGTGAAATCAAATATTGCAAATAAGAAGGACTGGGGAGGGAATAGAAAAATATTAAGCGAGCTGTAGAGGCAGAATATCTATTTTAAGGAGCCTTCATTTCGTTTTATAAAATGGGGATTCAAACCCATTTTGGTAGTTTTTTTGGTAGTTGATACTCGGTAATTTTATCAACTTGGAATGTTTATCAACAGCTGATTTGTAGCTTTATTCCTATAAAAAATAAATTGTAGCAAATAACACTACATAACAAATTAAAAAAATGTTGTGAACTTTGAACGCCATATGGCTCATGTTGTGGGTCTGGTGGAGCAATAAAAAAAATTGTATACTCGAAATCTTAAATACACACTCAAAATCTGGATTTAGGGTCGACCCTGTTTTTTGGGGGTCTCATAATACTTTTGCTAATATTTGCAATATTTCTGATCGATTTTTAAGTTTTATATGTTACTGAAAACGGACGTTGGCAGCGGTATATAATTTATCACTTTTTTTTTTAAATTATGATGTTTTACCTTAAGTGTAAGAAAAATAATATACTTTCACTTAATTTTTTGTTTTAATTTCAATTTAAGTTTGTTCTTTATATGACACCATCATATTTTGTTTTTTTATTTTAAGACTATATTTGGTTATGAACATAATGCGATAGCTTACTAACTAATATGTTGAAGATATATTTCAAGAATTAGCCTTAAAAATGGTTTAAATCAGCCGCAGAAAAATGGTTTCTTTTAAGTTTGTTAAAATTTACAAATCACTTCACAAAGGAGGTAGCTAGGGCACGAGTTGAAGGCTTGTTGTGATACCACAGTTAAGAATTTTCACTACCCTTTGCTGAACCATTTTGAATCCTTGACGACACTCGTCAAGTACCTAGGGTTTAAATCTCCCAAATCAATTCATAAAACTCAGTAGCAAATAAAGTGATTTGAGCTAGAAAAAATTGTCTATGGCTGATCTGAACAATTTTTAAGATTAGTTTCTTCATAATTACGTATGGATTTAAAATATAATTAAATGAATTTCACTTACTATATTCGGGTGGTCCAAAAATATACAGGAAAATCATTTTTTTAGTATTTTCTTGCTGCGACCCCTCAAAATTATAGAAAATGGAAAACAAGAAGACCCGTATTTTTTTATTTGGAAATCGGTTAATACATATTTAACCGTGCCACCGGAGCTTTTAACTTTTCCATATATATTACATGTGGAAACTACATTTTTTCGTAGAATTTCTATAAAATCTGTAAAAGTAAGTCAGCCTTATCGTGAGTTTCGCCCGAAAACAAATCCGAAATTTTTTCAATCGCCCATAGTGAGTACACATAAGAGAAAAGTGAAAAGTGAACGATTTCGGGCAAAAATGAAACTCATGATAAGGCCGAATATTTTCTCATTGAATATAAATATTTCCCTGCAGAAATATTCCAATAATCTAGTTGTGATGCAAATTTAACTCGACAATTATACTAACTGTTTTTTTAAACGTGCGTAATGTAGTTACGAACACATAAAACAAATAATTTTTAAGCAAAAAATAAAACCAACTTCAATTCTCATATAAAAATTTTGTAGAAATGTTTATTTCTTCATGATCCAATGATCGGGACTAAACCAAATTAGTATGGGACCACCCTTAATATACAACCTTTCCGATAAAAAAAAATTATCGAAAACGGTTCACGTAGTCCAAAAAAAAGAAACAATTTGCCGACGAATTTATAATCTCCTCCTTTTTTGAAGTCGGTTAATAACTAATTTTTGTAAATAAGATACATATGTAGTAGAGAAAAAGTAATTAGTAAAATATTTAAGTTATCTAAATATGCATTATAATCTTATTCTTTGAAGATTTTTGAAGAGTAATAATTTTATTCAACCAAAAAATATTTATTTTTAACGATTTTATAGCAATTCTACAAAAAAATTGTTTTCCCCCTAATAAAATATATAGAAAACTTCAAAGCCCCGACGGCACGGTTAAGTGTTAACAGATTTCAAAATAAAATATATGGGTCTCCTTATTTTCGACATTTTTCAGTTGTATTGTATATACATATATGCACATATATATTTATCTATGGGAAGTTCCACGTCAACCGCTAGAGTGCGATATCCAAAAATCTGTGGGACGTCCGTACGTACATATTACTCATACGCCATGTACGTACGCTCGATTTGAACTCTTTCCTTGATAAATGGTAGATCTAATACGGATCCGCCATTTTGAATTTTTAATATCTGATTTCTTATTCATAATCAGCGATCTTAAGAGCCCCCGATCGTAAAGTTTTAAGCGAATCTAATCCATTTTTATTCGTTTTTCCGCCATATCGGGTCCGCCATTTTGAATGTTTCCAATCTGACTCCAGATTCGTGATCAGCGCGCCCAAAAACTTCCGAGAAAAACGTTTCAAGTGAATCGAATCGACTTTAATTTTCTTTGCCGCAATATTGAATCCGTCCTTTTAACTTTTCAAAATTACGCTCCAGATTCGTCATGTGCAACCCCAAAGACCTAAGAAACCGCTGTACCTTTTTCTCTTTAGTGTTGGGTTCTCCAAAGGCACAAAAGTTGTAAAGCAAGTTTTAATTTACAGCTATTTTAGACGCCAATGGAGGACATCTAGGCGATCATTTTAAGACCTTAATCTTTGTTATCCATCCCATATATATATAAACTCGTTCAGACCGTGAAATGTCTGTTCATTTCACGATGAAATTAGTTCAAAAGTTTTTGTTTATAGCTTCCTTTATAAGAAAACTAGCCAACCTGCCAGACGTTGTTCCGCAATATAATTATTTCTAGTGAATATCTTCGTGGTTAAATAAAAAATAACGTATGAAATGTAAGTTTTAGTACTCTATCGTGAACACTTCCAGAGATATGTAGTACGAAAAATTCGGTTTGTATGGGAGGTGCCACGCCCCCAGCACCTAGCGGTATGAAATATACTTTACATCCGATTCTCATACCTACCAAATATACAAAAAAATTCATAAAGATCGGTCGACGCTTTTCAGAGGAGTTCGATCACAAACACCGTAACACGAGACTTTTATATATTAGATAGTTTTAATTCTTATGATCAGGTTAGCCTTGAAAAACTTCTCAAATAGATTGTGGCGACTATAATAAGGCCAACAAAGTGGTGACCATGCTGAATAAAAGTCCTAACCTCAGGTACAAAAACAGCTCAACTAGCAAAATTTTTCCAGTCGTTTGTGCGAAGAGTGAAAGGAGAGGCGAGGTTGAAGGTTTACAAAATTCAAAAAGTGCCTAATCGGAACGCTCAAAAAAACTATTAAGCGAAAATACGTGCACAAAAACTGAGTCAATATTTCGTGAGCAAATTTGAATGTTGCGTTATCGATGACGGAGCTTGCGTACTTTCCGACTTTTCTCAGCTTCTTGGCCAAGAATTTTATATCGCTAGTGGTAAAAGAAATGTCCCGAAAAAATATATTATATAAATAGTAAATTTCCCCGAAAAATTTTTGTTTGGCAGGCGATTTCTTGCTGTGGTAAAAGAAGCAAAAAGAGGCTTTGACCATTTTTAAGGAACTATGTGGTATTTCCATTACGGTAAAGCGACAATTGAGTGGTACCAGCAAATTAATACTATGTTCACGTTGAAATATTAACTCGAGTTTAACGTTTTGAGTTTATGAACAACTGTCAAGTGTTCTCATATGGGTGTTTAATAAACTCAGAGTTTAATTTGACATTTGTTTGTTTACTTTTTCTTATTAACATTTAGCCTGTTCCCGTACTCCAAGGTTTAGACAGAAATAGTCCGAAGTAGCCGTGGTGTAGAATACTAACCGTTTAGCCAAAAAAAAAGAAAAAATGTGACTCGGTAGAACTTTTTATGCTGATTTCAACCACATCAATATTATTTGGCACAGATAAAAACCAAAGCCAATAAAAGAGGTTAAAGTAAAACTTTTTCATTTTTTGTATTTATCCTCGGAAACTATCTGACCGATCAAAAGTATTGGTGCTAATTTAAAGATAATTTAAATACATTTTACGCGACGTATATAATATAAACCTTTTTAAAACAAATTTTAAATAAACGCCATATATATATATATTTTTTGGTTATTAGGTATTGCTGGCTTAAAAATATAAAAAAAAAGGAAAAAACTACGTACACCAAGTGACGACCCTCTAATTATCTTTATTTTGACGTCATTACCTTTTTAACAGGTTATGTTATTTAGAAAATATTAATATTTAAAAAACTCAAACAATTTAACTTTATCCATTGATATCTTTTTTATTTTTCATTTCCGCTAGATAATTTTGGTAGGATTGAGATCAGCACAAAAAGTTCTATCGGTTTTTGCATAGCTAGATTATTGATATTTTAGACTTATGTGGACGGAACGACCTCGCTCTATCTCTGTTTGTTTGTTCGTTTGATAATTTATGTTAGTGGCCCTGCTTCTAATGAAGCTATAACGCCACGAGTAATTCTTTTAATGTTTATGCTTTTTTATACGTCTAATTCAGTTTCTTTAATAAATTGATGTAAATTTAATAGTTAATTGTGGCTTTGTGCGTTCATAAAGTTGACAATTGAGTCAGCTTGACATAAGGGTGGCAATTTTTCCCTTGCAGTGTTGTATTTTGTACATTCAAAAACTATGTGGTCGATGTTTTCAGGTACATCCTGGATGTTCATTTTTTTTAGTGTTACTTTGCAGAAACCGTGTCCGCTTATTACTCTATTAATCTTTTTAATGTTTGTAGACTTTTTGGATTTGAAAGCTTTTTGGGAAAACCATGGTTTCTTGTTTATCAGGGGGAAAACAAGGCCATAATTTCTGCCTTTAGTTTGTATTTGATTTGAGTATTCTGTTTGCCATTTTTGGTTTATTATTTGATATATTTTAATGTAACTGTCTTTCAAAGTGAGTTTATAAGAAGTTTCTTGTCCGTCTTCCTTCGCGTTTTTTGCTGCTAAATCCACGGTGTCATTTTATTTAATGCCAGCATGACTTGGTATGTAATGAAATTCGACCGAATCTATACCATTATTAATTTTCGTTATAATGCTGTTGATGATA
Organism: Rhagoletis cerasi; assembly: GCA_029783565.1. Classification (NCBI taxonomy): domain Eukaryota; kingdom Metazoa; phylum Arthropoda; class Insecta; order Diptera; family Tephritidae; genus Rhagoletis; species Rhagoletis cerasi. Next base: position 2,541 of record JAPVRG010113070.1, on the reverse strand, counting down.
AAGATGTTGTGCTTGTTTTCAATGGCCATTAAACCGCTGAGGCTGTCGGTTAATATCGCGAATTTTTTGAAGTTGTTATCAATAGTATATTTTATGGCTTTATCAATTGCTATTAGTTCAGCTGCCATTGATGAAAGTGCTTCGTTGATATAAAAACTTTCTGTAATTTTTTGTGAATCATGGTGAAACGCTGCTCCTGTGAAGTTTTCTTTGACTGATCCGTCTGTATAGATTATTTCAGTTTTATCGGTTTTTAATTTTTCTATTTTTCCTTTGAATAGCTGTAGAGTGATTTCTTTAGACGTTGATGATTTGCTTCTGCCTTTGGGGAAAAAGTCCAGTTTAGTTTGTATTTTATATTTTCACAATTTCTGATTAAATCCTGCAGTACGGGAACATGCTAACTGTCGGCAAGTTGGTTGCGGGTTTGGATTATCAAAGACACAACCCAGATTCGGTCAAAAAGTAGGGTTGCATTCCCATAACTCCAAATAAAAGTGGTGTTTAAGGAGAGTTTAACGAGAATTGTTTGTATGGTAAACTCTGAGTTTATGAGTAAAATTTAACGTTTAACTCCAAAATGGCCCATAAACTCGAGTTAATGGCTTAACGTGAAAATAGTATTACATCATTTTCATTCATAAAGAAGCGAACCCACCCAATAGACCTGAGTTCTGGTCAGTCGAGAGATATTGGGCTCCAATGAAAAGAGAATTAAAGGCAACAAAAGAGACATGTAAGAACATGACAGACTTATGACGCAAGGAAAGCGACTATCAAAGCACTAATCAAAAGCGTAAAAATCTTACGCTTGTAAATTGATAATTTGTTTTTACTATTACTTTCTTCATTTAAAGTTAATCTGTGTAAATAAACTAAAAATTTATTGAAAATTTCATAGGGTGTTTTCTGATCAAAGATCCAAAAACCAAATAAATCACATTGTGATAGACGGAATAAACGCTTTAAGCATTTACTTTGGAATGATTTACTTTGGAACGAATTTCCGTCATCCTTTGTCAATGTTGGTTTGGAGACAAACCGGTTTCGGCGTTGCGCCATCTTCAGTGTCATTTTTCGTTCTGTCTGGTTCGAGTTTTTGTCCTTAATTTATGCTTACTTAACTTAGGTAACGTGAATTTCGTCGATGATTGAATGTTAGATATGCTGTTGTGTTCTTTTTTTTTTTGTAAAAACAGGAAGTGGGTTTATTTTTCGCGATCGCGATACTTTCGTTCATTATGATTTTGTTATGTGGCATTACCTGCAGGTAGGTAAAAGTTGGTGATCTTATTCCAGATGGTACTTTTTGACGTGCATTTTTTAAGCGTTCTCGGCGTGCTTTCCATACGATGAGCCAAAATCGAATCGTATCACAACTTTGTTGCAGTTAAAGTTCACATGCGCCATTATGAAAGGAAGATCAAGCGCCGATCAGCTTGGCGAAAGCTCGATAATCAGTAGTTATCTATCTCCCAATCTCTTCGCACTGAGAAGAGGTGTTTAGCTTTTACCGCCCACGCAGGAACAAAAAGTCATCACCCTATAGAAAGATGCTTTGACATTTGTGAAGTAGACAGATACAAAATACATGTCAACATGCCACGATACGCTATACTTCTCAAGAACGCGAAAAAAATAAAAGCCATAATAAATCTGTCCCGTATAGTCATCAATTATGGCGGCGGCCCCTTAGGCCAATATCCCTTTCTCGACTTAATGAACAAAAATTAAGACATCAAAGAAACGCGGTCCCAAAGCCTCGAAAAGTGCCGAAAAATTTTGGAAAAATTCTGAAAAATATAATATGAGGAATTCCGAAAGGTCTTAAAAAAATTAATAAAAACTCTCGAAGCTATACCCAATATTTCTTTCAAAATCCCGAAAAGCAGAGGTCGAAAATCTCGAAAGGCCCATAAAAAAATATGGATAAAATCTTGAGAAGTTCGAAATCATTAAGCATTTCATTACATTATAAATCCCTAAATTAGATAAGAAAAAATGCCAATGCGCTAATGATTTGCCTGCATTCAATCACAAAATTTCCCAACGTTTGACCATACCAATGGTTTAAGTTGTTTTAATCTTCCACTTTTTAATTTTGAACTTAATTGTAAAAAAAAACACACATACCTTCGAATAAATACTTTATATCATCAATGTGGAAAAGCAACAACAAGTTACATGGCGAACTTAGCGCAGTGGGTAGCACACTGGCTTTGTAATCTGGGAGGCGCAGGTTCAAATCCCAGAAAAAGGAATCTGATGAGGAGATGTGGTGATCTCCGAAATAGCAGCTATAATTCCTACCAAAATGTAAATTGTTGTTTTTTCCACAATAATTTTCATATAAAACGGCCTCAAGCTCAATAAATTGTTGAATATAATTGTTAAAGGCCAAAAAATAACTAAAACAAATAACTTAAGGACGAGCACACCTAAAAGTTAAAAATTCTAAAAATAGAATTATTGACAAAAACCAACAAAACCAACAACCACATGATCAAGTAAAATAGCAGCGGAATAGCTGCACTTGATTGT